>JAUTXW010002023.1:152500-387261 GCA_030620095.1 Kuschelorhynchus macadamiae
TTTTGGACTGAAACGTTTGTCAGGTGCACGTACATGTTATCCAGCTCAGCGACACTGGAATCGTACTTAACAGTACAGAAGCGACAGAATCCGAGTTTAAACTGATATGCTTTAAGTGGACGAAAAGATGTCACTAGAACGTACAACCTAAGGTCGAACTTTTTTCCTCCAATAAGCAGAGGATTATCGATGTACCTGGAAACATAATATTCTCTATTAAGCTATATTTAATTATGACTATTATTATGACAGAGTGAGACAGTAAAATTTTGTTTCATTTAAATAAAAATTTAAAATAGACATATTCCCCGTATTCACCGAAAAGGTTGAACAGTTAGACCAGTTCTAGTTGCCATAGTACTTAAAACGCTTAGTTCGCCAGTTATGTTTTGTTTAATGTCACTGTCACTTTGTAATTGTGACATTTAGAAAAATAATTTATTCAATTATTATAAATGTCACCTTAAACCTATAACTAGTTAGATCTGATCTAAATTTAAACCTCTTTAGTGAACATGGGTGTACATGTCAGTTTAATAATACTACACATTTAGTCTGATTTACTGGTTGACTCATTTTTATTTTGTGCTTATCTACAAAATTTTTACAAAATTAAATAAAACGTTTTCCATAGTTTTTAAATTCTGTTTACTAAATTCGGAAATAACATGGTACTAAATCAAACTTATAATCAACCATAAACATAGAATGCTCTTCATGTTCACCATTAACCATTTTTAATTGCTTCGTATTAATTTTCGTTTAAAATTCTTATTTCTTCAACCATTTACCTCTGAATTTCTTCAATATTATTGTTTCTTTCTCTATAAACTGTATCTCTCAAATAGCCCCAAAGAAAGTTATCCATGGGCGTTAAATATGGGTTGTTCGTGGGCCAGCTGATTGTTCCATATCTCCCCATCCACACTTGATAACTATTTTGAACAGAAGAAACCGTCTTACTTCCACAATATTATGGGGTGGTGCGCCGTCTTGTTGCCAAATTATATTTTGCTTGAGTTTGAAGTGGTATTTCATCGATAAAGTACTCAATTTGATTTTTCAAAAGTTCCTTATCTTAACCGATTTAAGTTGCCGGACCTAGCACATTATGCCCCAAAATACCACATCAAACTTGTATTGAAGATTGTTCTTGAAAAGCAATTGGCTCGACAGCTTGTAGATTTTCACCGGACCAATTTTTCAGATTATAAATATCGGCAGTGTTAAATATCTTCTTATCGGTCTCAAATTTTTTTTTTAATAATAATAATACGTTTATTATTTACCCTTATTATAAAACATGATACATATGCATATAAAAAAAGAGAAAAAAAAAAAGAAGTGACGGTAAATAAAAGCACTATAATAGGTAATAAAATACCGATTCTTCCTCTTAGGCTACGATGTTAAATAAAATAATAAAATTAAATACATATACAAAAAAAAATCGAAATGTAGTGATAATTTAATATATATGCACTCGTACCTACATATATGCATACGCACCCATATTCACAGACACACACACACACCCACACACGACGCTGCAACATATATATTGTACAAAATGAGAGTATAAAGTTAAAACACAAAAATCCACATATTAAAATTGAGTAAATATAAAATTTAAATGAATAAGCATTATACATATTTGTACTGTACATTAACGGGATTGATCCCTAAAAAGTGTTTCTTTGTAATTTCTCTTGAACGCATAAGGAGATTGAGATATTTCGGAAATACCCAGTGCATCGCAGATCGCAACGTTATAGGAAAAGGACCGCCTGCACATGGAGGTTTTGTGTCGCGGAATAGTCAAGGAATTCCTAAATCTCAGATTTAGATTATGAACATCAGTTCTAAAAGTAATTTTTTCATATAAATATGATGGCGCCCCACATTTTAAAACCTTGTGAAACATGCAGGCCATGTGCAATTTACGGCGATTACACATGCTCAACCAATTAGCATCCCGCAACTTGTGCGATACAGGGTTAGGCCTTCGGATACCGTAAATTAGTCTAAGACAGGAGTTTTGAGCTTTCTGAATGCGCTTCTGATCCATACCATCAAGGCAAGGACCATAGACTGCATCACAGTAATTAAAACCAGAAAGAACAAGAGCCTCACAAAGTTGTTTTTTGGTTTTTACGTCTAGATAATGTCTTTGAGAGAAAATTAATTTAAGGGAATAGTAGGCTTTCTTCAAAAGACCAGTTACATGTTCTTTAAAACGTAGGTTCTGATCCATAATCAGCCCCAAGTTCTTGCATGTTTTAGTGAATTTAATCGACGAGTTTCCCAGTTTTAACTTCATCTCAGGTTCACTATCTCTGTACTTACCGCTTGTAAAGAGAATGGCGCAAGTTTTTTCGGTATTTAGCTTCAGAAGGTGCTGTTCAGAAATATGTAGGAGTGAATTTAGATCATGATTAATGTTGTTGGTAGCATTAGCTAAATCAGAGGGGCTAAATGTATAACAAAGTTGAGTGTCATCTGCATACATGTGATAGTCACAGAAGTTCAGATGGGAATCAAAACTGCATGTATAAATTGTATAAAGCAGAGGCAATATAATACTCCCTTGGGGAACACCCTGTGTCACCACATGACCTGCAGACATCTCATTGTTTAGCTTTACGTGTTGTACCCTGTTAGATAAAAATGACCCAATAATTTCTACTGCACCAAATCCTATATAGTGCAACATGGAAATGATAATTTTGTGGTTTAATAAATCAAACGCTTTGGAGTAATCGAGCAGTATAAGTGCACAGGACTTTCGATCATCCAGCGCTCTGAGGACATCATCAGTGATGGACGCAAGCGCTGTGGCACACGAATGACCTTCTCTGAAACCAGATTGTTTTGAAGGAAGAACTTTATAAAGATTTAAATGGGTTTTTATCTCAAGTACCTTCTCCATAACTTTAGATAAAATAGGCAGAATACTTATCGACCGCAAATCTTTAAATTCTCTAGGTGAGTTTGTTTTGGGTATAGGTACTATAAAAGCACTTTTCCAGGCGCTAGGAAAATAGCTACTAGCTATAAATTCATTAATAATATGAGTAACAAACGGCACAATCAACGGACAACACAAAATTATCATTGTCAGGTTCAATCCATCACTCCCAAAGGCATTACTTTTCAATTGTTTCAAAATGCTAAAGACATGGAAATCAGTAATATTCCCAAAAATCAAAGTAGTGCTAACACCTGTCTTGAGATTACTTTTATAGAAATTGAGAAGTTCTTGATCGGGCTGTAGATTATAATTATTAGCTGATGAAAAGTAAGAGTTAATTTCATTAACATTGCTTAAGTCAGTCGGAATTACTTGGCGTTTATCGGGAACTACACTGATATTTTTTAGTTCCTTCCATTTTTCCCTTGTTGTACAATTATTTAGTTTATGTGTTAAATAAGCACTTTTTTCTCGTTTAGTAGCGGAAGATGTCTGATTGCGCAATTGTTTGTAATACTCCCAGTGGGCAGGTAGTTGACTTCTTCTGTACCTTATTAACGCCCTATCTCTAAGTTTTTGCATACTCCTGATAGTCGGGGTTATCCATGGAGAATAAGGGTGCCTTGTTCTGCTACAAGATGTTTGCAGAGGCGCATGAAAATCAAATAGTTGTAAAAGGGTGCTATTTAAGAAGGTAACCTTCTCATCAATATTTTGTATTTGATAAATTTGATTCCAGTTGAGATTTTGCAGATCTTTTTCAAAATCCGCCAGATTTATGTTTTTAAAATTTCTATATGAATAAGTCCTAGGTTTAGGTTTAGGGCTCTTAAGTTCGAATTGACAAGATATACAAAAATGATCCGCCACATTCACTTCTTCAGATTTTATGTTGGAAGCTTGCATATTTGTAAATATTACGTCTATAAAGGACATACTATGATTGGAAAGTCGCGTAGGCTGTTGAATAACTTGTTCTAGAGAAAAGGTATCTAGGAGTCTATAGAAATTATATGTTGACACAGAAACTGTGTCCAAAAGATTAATATTTATATCACCCATGCAAATAATATTATCATAATGGGTTGTGATATCAATCAAAAAGTCTTCCATACTACTTATAAAATTACTAACATCACTATTTGGTGGACGATACAGCGTACCCAGAACATAGAACTTATTATGAATGGAAATCTTTACCTAAATATGTTCCAGATATTCAGAAGTTTCGGAAAATATTATCGTGGGGTGTAAAGTTTCCCTGATATAAAAAGCAGCTCCTCCCCCCCCTTCTCCCCGTGCGGTCCTGTGCCACAAAACTATAACCTGCAATGTGTAATTGAGATTTATCTATGCCATCATGAAGCCAGGTTTCTGAGATTCCCAAAATATCAAAATTTTTAGATGTAATTAAATGTTTAACTTCATTATAGTGAGCAACTAGAGATCTCACGTTAATGTGACCAACTTGAAACATAATATTTAAACAACTACTTACTTTGATGTAATAAAAACTAAAAAAATAAGATAACTACCTAATCACAAATGTCCATCAGTTCTAAAGTCTCTTTGCTGCCGCTCTTGTTGCTACTGAGGATGTAGGACCTAGACCAAGTTTTATCTTTTTGGTCTGACTGCTTGGAGTTTGGGGCTGTTTGTGTGTTGGTGACTTCCTGTCTCTTTTCTTTTTTTCTTCTATATTTGGTTGAACTCCTGCAGTATCGGGTTTCAATTTTGTGGCACCAGTTGGACTTGAAGTTGTATTTACAGGAGTGTCAGTATCCTCCACTGGTGAAAAAAAGTCTTTACTTCTCCTGTAGATAGTTGGAGTAGATGGTGCACTATTGGATTTAGCGTTCGTAGTTTCTTCTTCGGTCTCTAAATCATTACGAGACTGCAGCTGTTGTACCGTGTAGGTCTCGCCATTGATCATCAACCTGTTTCCACTGATAAGTTTCGCATTTAATTCTTTAGATTTAGCTGCCTTGGGGTGTTCAATAAGAATTTTCCTTTCCTGTCTGTCTTGTATGCAAAGATCTTGAGCAATAAAAATCTTACTGTTTTTCAATTTGAAACTATTCTTTAAAATAAGATTTTTCTTTAGGTTTGTAGTAAATTCTACTTTTATAGGAATAACTTTACTACTCTTTACTTGTTTTAGAAGGTATAGATTATTTATTTCTGATTCTTGTTCAGTGATGCCTAATGTACTAGTGAAAAATTGCAAAGCAAATGCAAGTAAGGGCCCCTTCTTTTCATCAAACTCGGCCCCAAATATAATGATGTTGTTTCCTTCTGAATCTTCTTTCAAATTCTAACTGTTTGCTTTCTAGTTTTGTGCATTTTTGTTCTACTTTAAGAATTCGGCGGTCTAGTTCATTCATATGTTTTAAGATTTTGTTGCTTTCGGTAGCAATATGTTCCTTTAACTCTTTAGTAACTGTGTGACAGGTAGACTCAGCTGACTGATTTATGGCCTCCACCAATTTAGAATAGAGATCGTTGTTAGATAAATCCCCCATAATTCAATCAAAGAAAACATAGATTTGTTCATCAATAATAAATGTATAGCCAGTCTGGCAATAAGTATATGCAGTAAAGTAAATTCAATACAGGTACTATAGTATGCGGTCTCCTTTAGCATAAACAGTATTCGCGCTACTGATAACGAATGTCAATGAGGATAAACGAACTGTTTACAATTTTAAAATTTGTCTATATACAGTGGCGGCTCGTCAGGGTAGGCCTCTGAGGCCGCGCCTCACCCCCAAAATAAAGGAAAAGAGAATTTTTTTATATAACTTTTTATCTATTACCAATTAGAAATATACTTTTTAACAGTTTTACAACATAATAACATTAAAAAAAAAAACAAAATATAATCCCATAATAAATATTTTAGAAAATAAATTCTGACCACATCAAAAAACCGATCGTGCAATCCGTGCAAACCCATTCCTAAAGAAAGTGCTCTCGAATGAGGCGAAATAATTTTAGCTTGGAAAGTTTCGACTTCTGACCTATTTATCAACGGCCGGTGCCGATGCCGGCGAGACACCTGATTACGACAGAGCGGGATGGCGATTGCCGATGCACGCGTTTTCTATTGCATTCTTGAGGCGATAAATCTGTAGCTTGGATATGCTTTTATTGGTTATTTAAATCACATGACTAGCGAAATATTCCAACGGCTTCTTTTTACGTGGTGCGTGCGGCTGAGAAAGAAATAGGAAATAGATTGCGATAATCGCTGATTGAGGGCGTTCTGTCTTTTAAGGTGAATAAATACGCGTGAGTATGTTTTTGTTTTGTTTTGATTTGGTAAGTTGGACCGTTCCATTTTTTGTATTTGCTTTTTGCTTTTGAAATGAATCCTATTCACGACATTATTGCTTCATTAATTGAAACGCCTTTTTTTAAGAAGAAGCGAAACTGAAAAGAAACAGATATTAGGTAGCCGTCCGACGCCGAAAATTTTAGCAATATTTAACGATAAGAGGCAAGGTAAAAAATATTCAAGAACTTTTCAAATATCTTGGTACGAAACTTATAGGTGGCTATGCGGAAGTATTTATAAAGAAAGCTTATTTTGTTGGCCTTGTATTTTATTAGGTTGCGTCAAAAATAATTGCAGTTCAGGGGGCGGATATTCGGATTTAAAACATTTTTCACGAGCAGTAAAATCGCATGAAAGTTCAAGAGAGCATATTAAAAATTCGGTAGCATTTACAAGACTGGAGCAAAATAGGGCGACTATTGCGGATGCACTACAAGAAAATGCAAGTCTTAATAAAATTGTTTATAATAAATATGTTCGAAAAAATCGTTTATTATTAAATTATTTAATTGATGTTACTATTACTTTGGGTAAACAGGACTTGGCATTTCGAGGTCATAATGAAACAACAGATTCTTTTAACCGTGGCAATTTTAAGGAAATATTTGCATGCTTAATAAAAAGAAATGCCGAACTTACTGAACATTGTGCTAAATTTAGTAATATTTTTACGGGACAATCTAAGACTATACAAAATGAACTAATTGGTTGCATACATGACTATATTCAAGAATATATAAAAAAAGAAATCAATGACACCGATTGTTGTTTTTTTGGCGTAATTGCGGATGATAGTACTGATATAACAGAAAAATCACAGTGTTGGATAACAGTTAGGTATGTGACCAACGGATCTTTAAAAGAAAGATTTTTAGGATTTTTTGACGTTAGCGATAATAGAACAGCAGAGAGCCTTTTTCATTTAATACAAAACAGCTTAGAGCCTTATGACTTTAAAAATAAATTGGTCGCGCAGTGTTACGATGGGGCTAGTGTTATGGCAGGTGAAATAATGGGCTTCAAACAAAAGTTAGATCTATTTAGCTATGTTTACTCATTGTTGCGCCCACAGATTAAATCTAGTTTTACAACAGGGAACAAAACTGATTACCCAAAGTCGTATATTTTTTGCCACTATTAGGAATACCAAATTATTTCCACCAATCACCAAAACGGTCTTTTGTGCTTAATCAGATAGTAGGTAAAAGAATTCCGCGAGCTGTAGAAACGCGATGGTATACACGGTCTAAAATTTTAAACTTAGTGGCTAATGAATGGGACAATTTAATTATAGTATTTGAAACTATTATTAATGACTTAAGTTCTGGAACAGAATCTATTAATGGTACAAAAGGATTTCTAAAGCATTTTAATGATTTCGAATTTTGCCTTTTAACGCATATTTATAAACAAATTTTTAGTTGCACTGATGTACTGTTTCAAATATTACAGTTAAAGCATTTAGATATAAATTACTGCATTTCGCAAATAAACCTTGCCAAGCAACGAATTATTGAATTTAGAAACGAGGACCATTTCAAAGAACTTCTCAATATTGCTAAAAAAGCCACTATTCTGCCAACTAACACACGTCGAGAGCAATGTTCTAGCGACTTAGATATTTTTACTAAATATAAAATATTATATTTCGAAATAATAGATTGTATAATTCTTCAATTAGGGACGCGGTTTGAAAATTTTAATAATTTAAATTTCTTTGCTTTAGTCGATTGCACAAAATATTCGGAATATGTTAAATGCTTTCCAGACGACTTATTAAATAATTTATTAAAAAATTATCCAAACATTTTTGACAGAGATAGATTAAAGAATGAGATTTCTGTATTGTATAGGGATGAAAAATTTTCAAATTTAGATGTCGAAAAAAGTCTAACTTTGTTATTTAAAGATTTTAAAGCAATTTTTGCGGAAGCATATAAGCTTTTTAATTTAGTTTTAACTATTCCCGCAACAAGTGTATCGGCCGAACGAAATTTTTCATGTCTTAAACGGATCAAAACCTACCTAAGAAACACAATGACACAAGAACGGCTTTCGGGCTTAGCAATGATGTCAATAGAGCAGGAATTACTGTCAGAACTTAGTGAAGACCAAAACTTTTACGACCAAATTATAGATAAATTTGCAACCTTAAAAGACAGACGTATAGATTTAATGTACAAAAAGTAGTTTTTTTATCTTATTTCATACAACTATTTATTTTAAGTTTTAATAAACTAAATTATGTTTTTATTATCGCAATCACCGCTATATTTTAGTGATAGGTGTACATATTTTACTTGTTTTGTTTACTTTTTATTTACTTTTTATTTACTTTTTTTAGAGTTTATTTTTTTAGTTTTTAATGGTTTAGTAGGGCTATTGGCGATGACCTCCATTAAAAAAAAAAAGATCAACGCGTCGCAGAATAATACCTCATGGGTGACGTGGAAATTTATTCACATTTAAACAAAATTAACCTCATGTAGCCTCACCCTTCAATATACTCACGAGCCGCCACTGTCTATATCGCGTATAAAATATATGCTTTACACGATTTTTTTTATGTACGTGCGTATTTTGATCGTACTAACACACAAGCCACAAAACATAAATTAATTTTTACAATTTCATTCACAAAACTATGAATCACTGAGAACAATAAACACTGACGTCTATCAACTATGGGTGATCACACACTAATCTAGATCTTAATTCATATCCAGAAATTCATGTTTGCTTCTTTTTTTTTCGTCAATCACTTGTTGAGCAGGCCTACTTTTAGAATCGTGGTATCCTTTTTGCTTTAAAGTTCTCTGAACTGCACCATAACTAACTCGCCTATTTCGTAGTCCGTGTCGTTTATTTTTGAGACTGAAAAATTTTCTTGAAAATAAAATAATATATTAAGATCTTTTTCTTTATTTCTTGGTTTCGTCCTTTTTCTGGTAGTGCGTATTTTCCCCTAAACCACACCGGCCCAAACAGTTAGTGGACCAAAACTTCACTGGCCCAAACCGTCGAAATCCCGACAGATTGGAATGTGTGGAATGCGCCGCTAGCCCGACACTTTAAATACCGAATTGGCGAGCTACGCTACTGGCTAAAAATTCTTTAAATAGGCCTGCTGTGTTGTCAAGTTTTATTGATAAAAATAAATATATTTGTTAACCGTATATTGACTGTTTTTTTTTGGTTTATTATAAAGCATTTGTTTATCACAGGATAATATCTAATTAATGGAATAATGGAGATTGAATATTGAAAAAAAAAATTGTTGGAAAGCCCAGGAAGAGGTTATTGCATGTTTGCATTGAGATGATTTTAAACCTTCTACCCTTGTCTATACATAAACAAGGCTTCTACATATAAAGTGAGTATGTTTATTTTAGAATAGTGTGAATATGGTATAAAGTTGCAACCATTTCAGTTTTTGGACTCTTACACTCAGATAATATTATTTGTTAGTATATAGGATTGAGTCCCCATCTGTTATTAATGTGGATATTGTTCCCTACCTAAAAATAAAACAAAGTTGTCTACTAAAGACCATATAAAAATCCACAAAAGCCTTGATGCTTGAACATGTATCTTTTAACTAATATGTTTTGTGAGCTTTTTGAGACACATAATTTCAACTTTTTTTTTAAGTTTTTTAATTTTGTATCCTGAACCCAAGCAAATACCTATCTAAAAATCAGTTTTTATCAGACACATATTGATTAGTATTTTATAAGATTGTTAATGATTTTCCCTAAGCTTGTTATTCGTGCAGGTACTTTATTAATTATAATTTGTTTTAGGACCAAGTCTTCTTGATGTTTGATATAGGTATCGTAGACAAGGCTTAGGAAGTTAGTTCTGCTCATATGTGCATTGCAGATAGTAGTGACGTGTAAATTATAGTGATACTTGAGTACTTACAATTACTGTTGCTGAGAAAGTGTTTAAGAACTAAAAAAGATGCACCATATGATAAATGTAGGGTCAACTTTATTATTAATTTTATCTTTAATATTTTTTTTTGTTAATGTAAAGTGTATCACATATTTTGTATATTGATTAAAGATATATAGCTAAAGTGGATTAGAAATTTGAAGATTTTTTCCCCATATTTTAAAAATATTAACTGTGGCCTATTTATATATTTTCTTCAGTTGGTATACACAATTGAGTAATAAGTTAATTTAGTAAGTATGCAAGATATAGCACATCTCACCTTTAATTTTTTTTAAATCTAAGTATGGCTTAAGAAAAAGTTAGGTAGATGATATAATTATAAAGAACAAAAGTCTTTCGAAGATACTTTCAATTAATTTCATGCTTTCAGGTTCTTAAGTTTATTAACTGGTATAAAGTAGTTTAGATCTTGTAAATTATCTTATCAATTAACTTATTAAAATATAAACTTTTATAGCCTAATCTTATAAAATTTCCTAAAAATATTAGATCTTATCGTTGATTTTACCATATGTTGGGAACTGGCTGTCAAACTTATAAGACTGCGTATTGTTGAAAAAATTATGGTATAGTCTTTATTCAAGTAAATGTTAATTTTAAATAAATAGTTCCAAACCAGTAAAAAAGGTATCCTACAATAGCTTTATACATAGATTCTGTCATATCACAATTAAATCAGCTGTACATTAAGGTATCATATTATAAGATTAATAATACTTAAGGTTGAGACAGTGTTTCAAGAAGGATAGACATTGACTGAAAGCATTATCCCATATAATACCTGTAATGCCTTGTTTAATGTCCGACTAAGAAAAATATTTTTTAATTGACAAAAATCTAGTTTAAACATTATATGTTAAATATTATTTAACTGACTTTGACATAATGTCATTATTTGTCAAAATAAACTAATAATAAATGGTGCCAAGAATATATAACCAAATCCCATTGGAATTTAAGAGCAAATCATATTATATAATTAAACAAAAATCTTGAATACTTCAAAATGAAGTAAGCATTTCATGATTGCATACGAATTTTGATTGATCATAAATTAAATGTTCATTTAACTTTTTTGTAAAAAAAAATTGGTAAATGTAGAAGTTATAGATTTTTAATCCATTATTTTCTATCTATACTGGGTGTTTTTTCAGAAAAGCATGACAAATTTTTGTTTGTTTTGATGGTACACCCTGTATATGTCCATCAAATGGGTCTCTTCTTGCTAATTATGATTATACTAGGTTTGAAACATTTATCGTGAAACACAACTGAGAAAATTGACAATATACCTATTATAAGAGATGTTAGAGAAAACATAACACCAATATGAATAACTTGCCTCTTATGGCATGGTTTTTCTCCATTGGCTTTAAAGGTAAAGGTATCAAATCTAACATATTTAAGATTAGCAAAAAGATGCCTATTTAATGGGCATATAATAGACAGGGTGTCCCATAAAAAAATTGAGGGTTCTATTTATAATCAATATTCCCGTACATTATTAGATGATAATTGATCATTGTAGATGATAAAAATACTATTTATTTGCCTGTCATTGTTAATATATTTTATTGTTATAGTTTAAAATTTCACAATGTTTGTATTTATTTAATATATTATTATACAAAAAAAGCATAATTTTACAAAAGAACATACACTTAATACTCACAAACAGAACAAAACATAGAACAATAGTTAAGTAATGAATCTTAAAATATTTAATACAGTCAGGTAATAAAACTCAGATACTAAAAGAAGTAAAATGTAAGTTTAACCCTAAAAGAAAAAATTAAGTGCTAAAATAAATGTAATATATAATAGCTAGGAATAAGTTTTGTAATTTTTTAAATAAAACACATAATTTTACTGATTAATTTGTTTGTGCCCAGATGCATACTAATCATACAATTACCTTATATATATATATATATATATATATATATATATATATATATATATATATATATATATATTTATATATATATATAGATATATATATATGTATATACTACTACTTGGTCTACCTACTACCTACCTAAACTTGGTAAAGCTTATGGACATCCAAAATAAATAAGTAGCTAACCACAATCACCATATTAATATTGCATAAAATATGCCATCTCTACACATTTATAGAAAACTAGCTATATTCACTGTTAAAATTTAAAATGATCAGTAAAATTGAACTTTGTGACATTAACTGAAATCATGATATTAACAGGCATATTTTTTTTTCCTGATAGTATGGTGAATGTAAGATATTTTGTCTTGGGCGCAATTGGTCAAATCAGGAGTACTCCATGTACCTACATAAAAAAAATAATAGGATTGAATTGATAACCTCCTTTTGGAAGTCGAGTAAAAATTACCTGCACAGATTAATTCAAATAAAAAAAATATAAGGTTCGATATTTTTGTTAAGGTGATAAAATGACAATTTGTCTGGGCAGGTGAACCACTGATTTGTTAAATACAATAAAATCCAATTTTCTTATTAAAATTATTTAAAAACAATTTCAAACAAATAACTTGGTTGGTGTGACAACATTCTTCAGGGCCTAGCTCGGATATAGTAAACAAAGCCTATAATTATGTTTTGCTCTTTCAATTTATCCAAATGCAACAGACCAAAATTATTAATTTTACAAAAACAGTTTTGAAACCAGGTATAATTTTGTGAGTTTTTTAACCTTACAATAAAAAAATACTGATATTCAATTTCCAATGATCATTTTTGAAGCTTAATTTGCCTTGGTTTTGATTAAAATTCTACAAATCATATCACTTGTTAACAATATGAATAATTTAAGTCTGTGATTACAAATAATTTCATAAGAAATTAATTACAGCTACCCTTACTTTTGACTAAATATGCTAGGTGGATTTTGAAGCTACGTTTAAGGTGTGAACGAACTATTTTTAACAAATTGAAGAAGTTATCAAAATAACTGGCTTCTTAAAGCTAAAGAAGCAAGCTTTCAAATTCTGAAAATATTAACAAGATAGATTGCCTTCTTTTTAACATACAGACAACTGTGTTTTTGTTATGATAACTTTAATTAAGTTTATGTATTGAGAGTTTTTATGAATTTTTCCAGTCCAGTCTGGAGTTAGCCTAACCCTGGATGTAACAATAATAGCTATATTTTAAAAAATGATACTTTAAATCATTTTGTGTATTTAATCACAAATATTTGTAAAAGTTATATATCTTTGTTACTGGACATTGTGGATAGCTATATGATGTGGAGAATCCGTGTTGAATGATTTCAAAATGTATCTACTTAATTATGTTAAAGTAGGAGGAGGAGCTATGAGTCAGCCTAAAGAAATCAAAATTGGAGTACCATAAGGTACAGTGCTGCGTCTTGTGCTTTTTAACATGTATATCAACACTCTTTGTAATCTTGGCACGAGGGGGTAAAGTGGTTGCCTATGCTGATGACTCCACTTTGATTTTCCCCAGTAATACATGGGAAAAATTGCAGTATTTATTAATTGAGGATAAGAATAAGGTTAAATAGTTTTTGGATAACTGACCCTTAATGTAAAGAAAACTAACTTATTCAATTGCATAAATTAATCATCCAAATTTTAATTAAATTAACATAGATTCTTTGAGTGTACTGTTGGTAAATAAAGCAATAAAAAATAATAAAAGTTTAAAGAAATAAAAAGTTTTAAGAAGTAAGTCTATTCAATGTAGGTCAGACACATTGTAATGGCATACAATACCTTCTTGACAAAATGGTGAATGTCAAGATATAGTTTATTTTCAGAATAAATCTAAACCTAAGATTATATTAAACATTAACTTTATTTAAAACACATTACAGTAAATATTTTCTTCGTATGATGTAATCAGTCTTCTCAACTCACAAAGGGATTGTTTTCACTTGCCTCGCCCCTGGCAATAACTGAATTGGTGTAGTTAATAAGAAGGCCAGATTTTAATCAATGACATACATACTAACTTTCTAGAGCTTACATCTTGTTGGTGATCTTATTACATAGTGGTCGTCCCTAGGCATACTAAAAATAAAGAATTTTCTTAATTACTTTCAAAAAAATTAATACTCTTATTCAAAAAAAAAGAAATGAATGAAATAGATATTGCACTACTTAGAAAAATAACCAGGTCCTGGTGAACTTATGCTATTTGAATTTTAAAAAGAAAACAAAAAAAAACTACATATTATATTTAAATAATGAGCCCATATAATTTCAAAAAAATTGATCATACTAAATGCTTATTTGTGGAAGTATTATTCTAGTTTTATCTTAGGCAGGTTATAAATATATTTGATTTAATCAGAAGTTGTACCATCTATACATTTTTACATTCCGATAAAACTTTAAATTCTATGAATGTCAGTTTTTAAATGTTTGAAATCGGACAAAAAATGGCGGATCTATTTAGCTGGCCATGTCACAAATATTAATGCAAATTTTAACAGACTTCAAAAAAGGAGGTTATCAATTTGACCCTGTGAATTTTTTGTATGTATGTACATATATTACTCTGCGATGGTTTCAACAATTTTGATGTAATTTTCAAGGAATATTCGGGATATTGCCCGAGTGGTCCCACAGCCAGCATATTGTAAAAAGGTTAAATATGGCGGAATGACGCTATATTAAATATTTATTCGACGCAATAAAAGCGTACACCATTTTATTAGGAATTCACATAGATATATATATGGTTATTTGTTAAATATAACATAAAATAAAACTCATATAAATTGAACTAAAAAGAATGAAATAAAAAACTGTATAAAAAATAAAACTTTAAAAAATGCACCTAAAAATGGAAAATAATATTTTATTCCATCTGGAAAATTTTAGTCCGTGAAGTCAGCACCAAATTAATACAGATAGTAAAACATTATACTCTTGGTATTAGACATCAAAACACTCATTACATAAATATAGTTTTGTGATTAGGTAATTAAGAATAAGTTTGGTTTCGATTTCACAGACACAAGGTATGGGATTCACTTCTGGGGCGTTTCTTCACAATATCTATTGCAGAAAGCTTTGTTCTCCAAACATAAATTTGTATAAAAAATAAAAAAACTTCAAAAAAAAAAAAAACAAAACTAAAAAGTAAAAAATAATATTTTATTCCACATTGAAAATTTGACTTTATGAAGTCGTCTTCAAACTTATTCTTAATAACTTAATTACAGACATTTATATAATGGGTACCTACATATATGGGAATAAAATATATTATATATAATATATCTATTAATTTTTACATTCCGATAAAACTTTAAATTCTATGAATATCAGTTTTTAAATGTTTGAAATCGGACAAAAAATGGTGAATCTGCAGGCATTTTCTTTATTTTGTTTATTATTTATATTATTATATTTATTTCATTTTTTATTGTTGTCTAAGATTCATACCCCGATTTGCCAAAATGGAGTCCACTGTGGATGATACATCCATGAATTTACATGGTTTTCCTAAAAATGCAAACACAACTATATGTCATAATCATGTTATCAACCAAATACAAATGTTTTTGTTGAGGTTTTTCTTTTAACTAACATTTAGTGCACTATACATTAAAAACCCAATATATTGTAGAAAATCCGAAGAGGAACATTTAAGAAAAAAATGTATACCTACACAAAAAAAGAATCTAGGTGACTTACCAATATGAAATTTGTACATTACAATATACTTTCTGATTATTCTGATGTCCTAATATTGATAGTCCTTTTAAATTGCCGAATCTAACTTTCTAGTACTCCCTTTCTTGAAATCGCATTTGAATGGGCGAAGAGCTGAGAATTCAGGACATATCCGGAACACAGTAAAAGCTTGCATTCTTGCATATTATTTCTGCATGCACAACCAAACCAACTAACAATTTACATCATGTTAGTAAAATTTATTTTATTGTATCCTAACACTGATACGACGCAGTAAAATTAATACGTAGCTATTTGCTATTTTTATAAACAAAATTCTTTGAGAACGATTTAAAACTTATTATTTAGGAATATTAATAACATGTTATCAACCATAAATAAAAAAACACCATATTATTTTACAAATATTTTCGGAAATATGTACTTCATCTGAACAATAACGCACTTTGGCAACAGTGACAGAAGTTTCTTACGTCATTGGCGTACATATTTATGTATTTCGACGTTTAAGGCCAAGGACAAATTCCGTGCATTCCAATGTGTCGGGATTTCGACTGTTAGCGCCAGTGACGGTTATGTGTAATGTAGGTTCGGGCAAATGTCTTTTAGGGGTATTAACTGTTTGGGCCAGTGAAGTTTAGGGCCAAATACATCGAACCCTTTTTCTATTTCTTAGAGACGTTGTTTCTTGTAACTTCTTCGTATGTATTATAGTATGTACACAGGGACGTAGACAGAAAATTCATTTTGGGGGGGAGCAGTTGTGGGCACAAATAGTTCTAGAGGCCTATATACAGGGTTTCTCATTAGTGTGTCAAAGTAGCATACTTTCCTACTAAAGATTTTTTTTACATTAATAATGGATACTGTAACAAATAATATGTGCCAGTAAAAAAATTAAAACCAATAGGTTTTTGAATTAAATATCAAATTTTATAAAAAAATAACTTAATTAAACAAATCTGAAGGAACCTGTTTTTCACTTTTATTTAACTGTACAGTTGTAAAAGTATTACTAAAACTAATAAAAAATAAACATGAGTAATATAAACCGTTAACTAAACTTGTCATTTCTCAAAAATGATTTTATTATTCATAAACAAGAGATATAAATAAATAAATAAAAATGCCTTTATTTCTCGAAGTAAATCAAATTACGATAATATTGAATTTAAGGTGGCGATATTCAGCGAAGCTGCTCGTACAACCACCTTTTGGATAAAATTCTTAAGCTAGTACGTTTATAAATAACAGTTAATGTAAGTTAGAGAAAAAATAATTAAAAAAGGTTCACAGAGAATAGAAAAAGTTTAAAGAATATAAGTATAATCCCTCAACTAGGGGATAGAATTAACGACCTCTTTTTGCCTTAAAAGTTAAAAAGTTTACTGGCGGTATAGCTAAAGGACCTCTGGAAGAAGGCAGTGCGATGCCTTGGGACAACAAACCTACTCCTGTGACGGGTATGACCACTAATCAACTTCTGAAACAAATATGAAGACTCCTGGATATTAAGCATTTTATAAACACATTTGCACATCTAAATTCTCAAATCTTTCTTGAATGCTAAACCAGTTGGAGTCTGACATATATTGCGAAATGTGGTCGAACTTACGTAGGTTGTATGAAAATCTCAAGCAAGAATTTTGCAGTTTCTGAAGAGTGTTTTTATCCTTTTGTAGCAAGCAGGACCAAAAAACTATTAGACAGATGAGACAGTACCAAGGAGGCAGATACTTCTAATTTAATGTTGGAATCGAGAAGGTCTTTGTGAAGATTAAGTAGTTTTAATTTAAAAATTGACTTCTGGATGATTGAAGACACATGACTATTAAATCTTAAGTCGTTATCTAAGAGTAACCCTAGGTTCTTACAGACGTCGTGGGTGTTAGAATGACACCGTTTAGATACATTTTTAGGTTACTAAAATCCTTTTTCCTACCAAAAATTTGCATTTGCGCTTTATTTTCATTTAAGATAAGCCCGTGAGCAGCTGAGATTTTAGAGACTATTTCAAGATCATTATTAAGTTTTTCAGCTGCTTCATCTAATTCGGTTGAAATGAAAGAATACAGCAACTGCGAGTCGTCAGCATACTGATGGGTTTGACAGTTTTTTAAAAATTTTAATAAATAAGCTCGACGTAACAAAATATTACATGAAGTGTTACGCTACTTTGTTTTTTATATACCACTTGTTTCCTAACCTAATTGTTTGACATTTTAAGAATTATGATTTTAATTATAATAACAATTGTTTTTGCCTTTAAATTGGATTTAAAAATGTCTAGTTAATTTCTTACTTACAAAAAAACAAATGCGCTTACCGGTAGAACGAAATTCCTTTGTTCCTTGTGCTTGTAATACGGGTTTAAATTAAAAATTTTAATCGTACTTTGATTTATTAAGAGTTTATGCAAACTAGGAAGTACTAAAAAAAAATGAAGGCATAGGAACTTCTGGTACCTATATTAATATTTTTCTAAAATATAATAAAGCATGTTTAACCAATCAAATTTATTGGTACCGTATAATAAATAGCAGTTCTATTTTAATTTGTTTTGTTTTTATTTGTACAATTAATGTTAATTTTACTGAATTTTCTCCTAACCTAATGTGTCTTAGATGTTGATACTTCGTAAATAGGTATTTATCGAATGTTTTGTTCTGTATTAAATCTGATTAAATTTAAATGAAATAATAATACTTGTGCTTGTTTTTATTTAAAACGTAATTTAGACTGTACTAATAAAATCATTTATATTTAATTATTTATGGCCTGTTGCATCTTAAATACGTTGATATTTTTTATCTACTTAACTTTTCTAAATAATTTTAGTTAGTTAGAAAAAATATAATTTCCTAGTTCAACTAAAAATGACCATTCTGCTTATTAAAAAAAATCAGTACACTTTATTTATTAAATTCAATTAAAGTAACAAAAAGAAAGCAGAAATACAAAAAGACAGTTGAAACAAAACAAACAAGAAAAATTCCATACACTGTACAGCTTATGAAAGCCTAATATAACTTTCAAATGAGTTGCTAGTTTTTCCATATATGGTCTTATATGGTTGCGCCGTTAAATTCTTAGTTGCAATTACTTCTCAGGAGCAAGCTTTAGATCAAATTATTGTAACTACTGGGCACGTGTCGCGACAGCTCATCATCCAGATTGCATTCTCCCTATAGTAAATTATTTTGCCCAGTCGGCAAAACTGCCACATTTCTTTATACCTTTGTCGTCGCTGTTTCAAACCCAATGTCAATTTTATACAAAAGGTTTATATAGGTATGTAGAAAGTAAAATTGAATAATATCTAAAGTGAGCTGTTAAAGACATGAATTTTAATGTTTCACCAGTTTTTTTGTTAAAATGGCACCTGAAATAATGTATCACACTAATTGGCTTGTTTAATTTAGTCCATACCTTAATTATAATTCTCTTTCAAAAGTATAAGTTTTCAAATTACTTCCTAAATTTCAAAGTAAAAATCAAAGTGGATACGCCACTGAAAATCGGAAACAAGGCGTTGTCATTTTGACGTGCCATCGTTTTGAATCTTGGGACCTTCACGGTCTCGTCAAGGTTACGGCCAGCCTCTTTCCTGTAGATTTATTTATTCAAAGCATAAACCTTTATCTTCAGATAGCAGCAGGTGTCTAAATAGGTAAGCAATTATATTCCAAAAATCCTAGTCCTTATTTCGAAATTCTAAACCCTTCCATATTTCGAAAACCGTTCATTTTTGGTATATCATAAAAAAAATATACAGAATTAAATATAAAATCTAACAACATTAAAAAATGTGGTATATTATGTTTAAAATGCTGGTATTTGCCTTGCTTTTTTAAGGCACCCTGTTTACATTAAAATATAGGGATATGAAAAAGCAGAAGAATCAACTTTCGTTCACCTGTATTCAGTTATAAAGCAACCAGTTTTATGTCTTCTAGAAGCTTCTTTTAATTGCGGAAAATTTTCCTGCGGCGAATGTTTTCATATTCCGAGGACATTCTTCACACTTTAGAATCAGTTTCATGAAAACTTTGCTTTGCTTGCCCCTCCAAATATTTTTCTGAACATAAAAATGCCAAAATATTTTGGAGAAAATTTTTATTTCGACATTCCGAGAAAATGCTTTACACTTTAGTAGATTAGTTACACACAAAAATTGCTTTGATTTGCATTTTGAACATTTTTCGTAACATAAAAATGCAAAAAGTTTCTGCGGAAATTTGTTATTTCCATTTCCTGAAGAAATTTCTATACTTTGGAATACCTAAAATCAGTTACATGGAGATTTTGCTTTGTTTGCCATTCCAAACACTTTTCTGAACACAAAAATGGAAAAATGTTTTTGCGGAAATTTCTCATTATATTGATTTCCCTAGGAAATCAGATTCTGAATATAAAAATGAAAATACATCTATATTATCATAAACAAATTAGGAGCCTATATTAAAACTAGGATTTTTTTAACAAAACATGTACAGAGTGTCCGATTTTGGGTACTCCGTTATTTTTATAGATAGAAAGTTGCGGTTTTCGAGACAGTGAGCTACTTTTTTAGATACAGGTCTAAATTAAAAATGTTGCATTTTTAGTCACTCCTCGTATCTCAACAGAACTATCAGATAACTTATCGAAAATGTAAAAACTGTTTCTTATATAAGTTTTCCAGTAGAACTCAATTCCGTCTTTGGAATTAGTATACAGGTTTAGGTCAAAAAGTTAACGGACCCTACTTTATTTTTTTAAATGGAACACCCTGTATATTTATACACAGTAAAATTTGCCTGTTTTTATCTTTTCAAATATATATAATAGTATTACTTTTTCTCTGAAACACACAAATCAATAACAATTTTCTGAAATTAAATGCATAATGTAATAGTAAGCCATAACAATAACAAACAATTGACACACATTGCTAACGAAAAATTGGATACCTTACATCCCAAGTAGCAGATATAATCGTTATGGGCTACAATGCTGTGATATCGGCTAATATCTCTGGCTAATTAGCTAAAATGGCTAGCCAAAATAACAGTTCTATTACAGTATAAAGATGGAAATATGGCTAAAGTGGGGAATAATAATTTAGCCATAGTGGGGTAAAAATGGCCAATTGGCAATTATACGACGCTCTCTTTTGATTTTATGGTTGGGTTTATTAGCCACTTTTTGACCTTAAACTCGAGCTTTTTTAGCTGAATTCTGACTTTTTTTTAGCCGAAAGTTGAATAACATTTTTTTCCGAAATTTACTTAAATAATTTTTTCATTTTTTGCCCTTTCTTCATTTAAATAATAAATCATCAATTGTTTTAAATTATGTAGAAATAGTATTAACAGAGCCAATCAGTATAAGAATTTATGAGCCAAGGGGAAATGCAAAGATAACAAATCATGGTTTGACGGTTGGTAGGGACAAAAAACACTTGCGAAGGAACTTTTACTGTTAAAACAGCACGCGCCCCTTCTTGAAACTAAACATTTCGGTTTCTACAAATATTTTTTTTTATTTTTTGGTTTGGAAATGTATTTTACTAAGAAAAGTGCCATAAAAGACACATAAAAACCAGAAGAAAATTGATTAAAAGGTTCATGACGTAAAAAAAGTGCATGAAAATACGTATTTATAGGTAGAAAGAATATATTTGTTTAAAGTGGTCAAGTAATGGCTGCTGGGAAATTAGTTTCATTTTAATATCAGTCATAGCGGATCATAAAAAACTTTGGGCTATTTTTTAAGCAAATATTCCTTGAAATTGGCCACTTTGTAAGCAAATATTTTTACTAGACATTTTGTATAGTAAATAATTTATATTTCGTTTTTCTAAATATATCTTCAGTTTGGTTAAGTATAGTTTCATAGGTTATAAACGTAAATTTGAAATTGTGGCATATTTTGCCAATATTATAGCAAAAATAAGCGAAATGAAACTACCTAATTTTAGTTTGATTTTGAAACAAAAATATAATAATAAAAGCCATATTTTTTCCTCTCAATTTTTGTTGTCTTAAAATGTCATAATATGGCATTCTTATATAGCTATTATTACTATAATTAAACTTAAATACTTGCTAAAATATGTTTGGTTGGAATTTGGGAATAATGCCTACTTATTGACTATATTCTGACCTCTATTTCTATTGATTAAAAATGCCATATTCTGGCATTTTAAACAGCTATGCTTACTATAATTTAACTTCAACACTTACTAGAATATATCTGGTTATGTTCTGGAAACAAAATTTTCTCTAATGCAAAATTGGCACATTTTTGTAATTCTATGAATAGCGTTAAAAGTAACCATGGTCTTATTCGCAGATTTCGAAAGGCTAAATGAATTGCCTCTCAGAGTTCTATTTTTTAAAAGGTAAAAAAAAGACAAATTTTATAGTCTATAAATATATAGGGTGTTCCATTTAAAAAAATAAAGTAGGGTCCGATAACTTTTTGACCTGACCCTGTATACTAACCCGGAATTGAGTTCTACGGGAAAAGTTATATAAGAAACAGTTTTAAAATTTTCGTTAAGTTATCTGATAGTTGAGATACGAGGGGTGCCTGAAAATGCAACATTTTCAATTTAGCCCTGTATCTTAAAAACAAAAAGGCCTATGAAAATTTTGCTAACGGCATCTTTAGTTTTACGAAAAGGTAACACTATCGCGAAAACATGAACTTTCTATCTATAAAAATAACGGAGATACCCTGCAAAAGTACCCAAAATGGGACACCCTGTACTGTTAGGTAGATCTGTCTCGTTAAATGTTAGGTTAGCTCAGGTTAATTTTTTAGTTATACATTTAGAAGGCTTTATAGAAGTAAACTATAATAAAAATGCGAACTAGGTTAGGTTAGAATCGGTAAGGTTTGCTATAAAGCACGCGTTAGCGCGCCAACAAAATTTCGAGTATTTATTAAAACAAGGATTTTTTCAAAGAATGCCTATTCTGTTAGGTAGATCTATTCCTTTGGGTGTTAGGTTAGCCCAGGTTCGTCGAAAAAACCATCTTTAAAGCACAAACCATCATTTAAGTTATAAAATCATATTAATTTTTTTAAATTCCACATTAAGAAGGTTTTCATTTCATTAAAGAAAAAAGTTAAAAATAAAAAAATAAATAGGTAAAATAAAAATTAAGAGCTTCCGTAGAGAAATTTTTTAATTTGCGGCATTCAGGGGGCTTTATTAAACTAATTTTAAATTATAAAGTGCCATAACTTTAGGCCCCTTTTATAACAGAGGTAGTAAATGTGGTAAGTGACAGGTGTCACGTTTATTTACTCCGGACTAACATGTTATTATTAAAGAAATTAAGTAAACTTGAGTAAATCAGTACATTGAGGTTGTACGAATGTAAGTACATATGTACATACGTATTTGAGGAAATTAAATGTGGTTGCTAGAAAATAAATATACGTTATGAGTTTTAGAATATATAAGAAGGAAAGGGAATGTGTAATACAAATATGTAATTTTATTATGAAATTAGAACAAGGTCTTGTAAATGTTTAATAAATATCTTTTTTTCGAGAGTATCAATATATGTATTAAATGGTATTTGGTGTTTAATTTACTAAAGTAAAGGTTAAAAAAAAACATTATAGGTATAAAAAACTAGGGTAACATCTTATGACTCAAACTCTAAAACAAACTAGGAGCTACAAAAACAACACAACGTGAGAGGATAATCCAAAATAGGTTTGTAAAGGGGAGACGATCACGTGTCTGGCTACCGACTTTTGTTTGTGATAAATAGACTTGGGGTCGCTATGTTTCATTATAGCAGCTAAAAAAATATTTGGTGGATATATGATATTTCACGTAAAGTTTATGAGATGTCCACGGAAAATTAAAATGACGTATTTCCGAATGAACGTTTTTCCATTTGTATGTTTAGAAAAATGTGTAGAGAGAGCAAAGCAAAACAAAGTTTCCATGTAATAGGTCTTAGCTAGTCTAAAGTCTGGATGACAATGAAATTTCCTCTGAAAATGAAAACGGCGTATTTCCGCAAGATTGTTTTTACATTTTTATGTTCAGAAAAATGTTTAGAATGCAAAGTAAAACAAAGTTTTTATATAACTGTTTTCAGGTTTTCTAAAGTGTGAAAAATGATGCATTTCTGCAGGAAAATATTTATTTTCTGTTGTTAAGGAGGGCTATAATATATAAGGCAATAAAAGCAGATTTATTTCGGGTATTCTAAAGTGTATAAAAATTTCACGGAAAATGGAAACGACAAATTTCCTTTGGAATATTACTTTAAACTGTTTTATTCCAAACCAACTTTACAAGTTTATTACAAGGAATGTAACATATAACAAAAGAAAAATAATAATAAAGTTATAATAAATGAAAAAACTCCTATGTTATAATTCAATACAATATAAAAACTAAGTTAAAATAAATATTTTTATAAAATCTATTCATTTTTATTTTTGTAAAAAATGCATTTTCAATTGTTTTTTAAATATTGATAATTTTGTCGTATGTCTTATAGTCTCTGGTAAGTTATTATATATTTTTAAACCATCGTGGAGAATTGATTTTTTCCCAAAGATACTTTTTATTGTAATGGTCTGTAATTGTAAGCAATGTCTTGTATCGTGATTATGTAAAGTATTAGATTTTTTAAATATAATATTTTTTTTCCATTATTAATAATAGAGTGTATTAAAATGCAAGTTTTGAAATTATAAATATTTTGTAAGTTTAAAAATCCGTTAGGTTTATATAGGTTAATAGAAGGTTCCAAATATGGTAGTTTATAAATACATTTTAGAGTTTTATTTTGCAATTGTTTTAAAGGTTTAATATGTGACGAACAAGCAGATCCCCAAATTTAAATTAAATATTGGAATTTAGAATATATTAAAGAATAATATATGTTTTTTAAGAATTTTAATAGTACGAAATATCTTGCTTTGTATAATACTCCTATTAATGGAGTTATAGCGATTCTTATACTCTGAATATGATTTTTCCAACTTAAGTTTTCATCTATAATTAATCCTAAAAATTTTGTTGTATTTGAATATTTAATTTTGTTAATGTTTATTAATATTGGGGAAATACTATAGAATTTATCTTTGTTTTACTTATTAACATAAAAGAAGATTTACTATAGTTTAATAATAGTTTGTGAGATTTAAGATTTAATTTAATTTAATTGTGGCATTTTAGTGTTTGTAAAAGTGTTTCGAATGAGATGCAAAGCAAAATTATTATCATGTAACTGGTTTCAGGTATTCTAAAGTGTGGAAAATGAAAAAAATGATATATTTCCGCAGGAAAATTTCTATTTTCCGTTGTTACGGAGGGCTTTTAGAAGGCAATGAATTTTTTTTTAACCCATTTCAGGTGAAAGGTTGCATCAAGCAGAATGAATCAAATAACTTTTGTTTGGAACTTTTTTTCCTAGTTTCAAAGATAACGGAGATATTTCTATTTAAAGAGTTATCTGGATCACCCTGTACATATTTCTAAAGATAAAGATTTTAGAAGCAAGGAATTTAAAAATTGCAGTTTTTGAATTAGAAAGTTAGGTGCAAGACAAACTATACTACAAATATTACAACAGGCTGGTTTTATTTACTTATACCATTCGATTTACAAATATACAGGGTGTCCAGATATTGCGTCGCCAAATTTCAGAGGATAATTCTACACAAAAAAATATGAAAAAAAGTTCATATACACCTGGGTCCGCAAACGCTTGATAAGGGTGCTAGGACCCATTGAAGATGTCGCCCAAAACGTTCTTTTTATTTTATTATTTTGGAACTGCTTTTCTACCAGTTATGAATTTTGGTACAGGAATAATCACTAATGAAAGCTATTTTTAGCAGCTAGCAAATTTAAAATTTCTTAACCATGGACGTGCCGGCAGGGGTGTGCTGTTTTTAGTTAGTCATTATTTTTTCAACCCTATACTTTTTTGACATTTTAATAGAATATTAGGATTTTCTACCATTTTTTGCATAAAAAAGGTACTCTCGGTAAATGGTCGAAAAGTTAAGGGTTTCCGAGAAAAATCGTTCCAATATTTTTAGGTCGATAGAAATAACTCATTTAGAAGAGAAAAGAAAAGAACATGTTACCTAAACTTTTATAAGTATAAATGGTAAATGGGCTTACAATGAACGTAATAGAAATAAGTGCAACCTCGGGGTGGGGGAGGGTTCACGTAGGGGATCGAAAAGGAGGGCAAATAGTATTTATGGAATTCTCGGCGAAAGTTGATGTCTGATAGAGAATATCCTATACAACAGTTGTAGGTCGTGCAAAAGTGTACAAGTTTTGTACTGGCCAGTTTTTAACTTAACCTCAAAATTTCCGAGAAAAATAAAAAACAAAAAAAAATCCTTTGATGTTTTTTTCATTTCTACAAAACGAACTCAATTTTAACGGAACTTTTGCCTTAAAGACTGTTGTATTTTTCTTAATTGTGTACAACATAGGATTTGTCTATAGAAGTATGCAACAAATGGGAAACTTTTTGATAACTTATTTCTCAGAAAAATTTGATCTTAATAAAAGTTCGGGCATGAAGAGAAAAATAATTTTTAGAGTAATAAATTTTAGGTCAAATGTATAGCGTGTTCAAAAAGAACAAAAATATATATACTTCTATTGAATAAAAATTTAAATTTAAAGAAATAAAATTTTGTGACAGCAGCTTTATAAAGGCCACAAAAAATCTTAAGTAAAAGTTCAGTGAAGGTATAATAAACTTCCATAACAACCATGTCTGGGCAGAGGAAAATCCCCACGCCTATTTTAAAGGTAAATTTCAGGATAGATTTTCTATTAATGTTTGGGCGAGGATTTTACCAAACAGGACCGTATGTTTTGCCACAACTTCTAAATGGTATTTCATTTTTATATTTTTTACAAAATCATCTACTTGAGTTACTTGATGGTGTGCCCTACGAACTTAGACTACAACGTTGGTTTATGCAGGATGGGGCCCCACCCCATTTCAGCATTCAAGTGCGACAATATTTGAATCAACTTTATGGTGAACGATGGATAGGACGGGGTGGACCTATTCCTTGGCCGCCCTGTTCTCCAGACTTAAATCCGTTAGACTATTTTCTTTGGGGATATTTAAAAGAGTTGGTTTATTCGGTGCCAAAATGCAGCACATCTGGAACAACGGGTGATGGTGCAGTGCCAAGAAATTCGTAACAAACCTGAATACTTGAACGTGTACGATTATCGATGGGAAATCGTTTAGCTGGATATGTAGCTATGAATGGTAGTCATTTTAATTATTTGCTGTAATTTCCTTAGCTTTTATTGTAGCTAAATTGCATGAAAATGTAACGTTTGTGCTTGTTCTTAATTTTATTTGTTTTAGGTAGATCCTTATGAATGTCAAATTTTGTTTGTGGTTATTATATTTTTTAAATATCCAACAAATGTTTGCAGTTTTTTTTTGCAGTTAATAACAATATTTTTTAATTAAGTATTCTGCGAGATATTCATTTGTCCCGGTCCAAAATAATGTTCAAAGGAAAATTTTACGGCAAAAATTCATTTGTAGAGTTCCGCGTGTCCTCATTCTTTCGTTTTGAAATATTCTTTTCGGTAAAAAAATTGTCACAATTCAAAACCATCACCAAAAATTGCATTCTACGAAAAAAAAATACAATAGTGAATTGTTTCATTTTTTAACCAAAGCAAAAAAGTGGTAGGTATTTAAAAAAAATAAGATTTTTATCACAGCATTTTTAAAGGCCACTAGACATTATATTTAAAAGTTAAGTAAAGTCTTGTCATATTAATAATAATTATGGAGCTATTTATGGTCAAACACTGAAAAAAATACGCTTTTTAATTTTCAATCCAAATATCTCCGTATAATATGAAAAACTTCACTTAACTTTTACATAAGATTTTTTGTGGCCTTTATAAAGCTGCTGTCACAAAATTTTATTTCTTTAAATTAAAATTTTTATTTATCAGAAGTATATTTTTTTTGTTCTTTTGGAACACACTGTACATTTGACC
Organism: Kuschelorhynchus macadamiae; assembly: GCA_030620095.1. Classification (NCBI taxonomy): domain Eukaryota; kingdom Metazoa; phylum Arthropoda; class Insecta; order Coleoptera; family Curculionidae; genus Kuschelorhynchus; species Kuschelorhynchus macadamiae. The sequence goes on from JAUTXW010002023.1 coordinate 180,473, forward strand.
TAAAATACCTTAATACTCTAAAAATTATTTTTTTCTTCAAGCCCCAACTTTTATTAAGATCAAATTTTTCTGAAAAATAAGTTATCAAAAAGTTTCCCATTTGTTGCATACTTCTATGGACAAATCCTATGTTTTACATAATTAAGAAAAATACGACAGTCTTTAAAGCAAAAGTTCCGTTAAAATTGAGTTAGTTTTGTGGAAATAAAAAAAAATCAAAGGATTTTTTTGTTTTTTATTTTTCTCGAAAGTTTTGAGGTTATGTTAAAAACTGGTTGGTACAAAACTTGCACACTTTTGAACGACCTACAACTGTTATATAGGATATTCTCTATCAGACATCAACTTTCGCCGAGAATTCCATAAATACTATTTGCCCTCCTTTTCGAACCCCTACGTGAACCCTGCCCTACCTCGAGGTTGCACTTATTTCTTTTACGTTCATTTTAAGCCCCTTTACCATCTGTACTTATGATGTTCAGGTAACGTTTTCTTTTCTTTTCTCTTCTAAATAAGTTATTTCGATCGACCTAAAAATATTGGAACGATTTTTCTCGGAAACCGTTAACTTTTCGACCATTTATCAAGAGCACCTTTTTTATGCAGAAAATAGTAGAAAATCCAAATATTTTATTAAAATGTCCAAAAAGTACAGCGTTGAAAAAATAATGACTAACTAAAAACAGCACACCCCCTGACGGCACGCCCCTGGTTAAGAAATTTAACATTTGCTAGCTGCTAAAAATAGCTTTCATTAATGACTAATCCTGTACCAAAATTCATAACTAGTACAAAAGCAGTTCCAAAGTAATAAAACAAAAAACAGGTTTCGGGCGACATCTTCAATGTATCACCCTTATGAAGCGTTTGCGGACCCAGGGGCAAATGAACTTTTTTTCATATTTTTTTATGTAGAATCATCCTCTGAAATTTGGAGACGCAATTTCCGGACACCCTGTATAATGTTTTTCAAAATAGACAAGTGGTATATCCGTTATTCCGAAAATCGAACCAAATGCTAAATTATCAATTCCTGAATAATTACTTACTTGGAAATGACGTAACTTTCTTTAGTCAGCTGCTGCTGAAAAGGTGTTTTAGATTCTCTGGACCACCGTTTAAGTTTGGACAGTTTATTGATCAAAAATATTCCAGAACCCTGCGACCTACCGCAAGGTTTCATAATCCAAGTACTTTGAGGGGCTTTTCGATACTCTTCCACAAACATGTTATAATCTGCGGGTAAGACAAAGGTTACCGGTATAAAATCCAAGTGTAGATATTTAGAGTCGCCTCGTTCAGCCATAATGTTGCCTTCTTTTTCCAAATCCCTTCTGTAACGCTTTATGTTTTTAACTAACAAATCTTTGCGGGATATTTCGTAGTGGTTTGGAAAATGGTTTATGATCCTATAACAAAAAGCTAATATAGAAGTTTTACTTTTTCGTGAATTGCAAGTTCAAATTTTTTCCTCTTTTGAATTAATTTTAATGAAAATCTATAAGAACTTATATTATTTTGATTACGTACAGTCTGGCAACTGAATGAACCTGGATAAAAAGAATGCGGGCAAAAAACTTCCTTAGGTTTTTTCATATAAGTTGTCCGTTCAAATATATATTTTTACTGTATCACGAATTCAAATGAAATAGTAAAAATATATTGATCGGTCTCCATAGTATATCAGCGAAGATTCCCAGACTCCGGCCCGTTCAATAAGCAGTCATTGTCAGAGAGAGATAGCCGTGGTCGGCGCGGATGGCGTGGAACAGACGAAGATAAAAGATCGTTATTCGAGGCTTGGTTTGAATTACGAACGGGCCGGGGTCTGATGTCCGATTTTCTGATCAGTGGTGTCACCGAAATAAGAAAAATTAATTACTAATTAATATTTATAATACCGACTTTAGTTTTATTTGTGTATGTGGGTATTGCCTGTTTTTTTTACTTCCTTGTGTGTATATTTAGTAATAATCGTGGCCATTAGAAGAACTTGGGAAAATACTTGCAATAATGTGGAACTTGTAGAACTTGTAGTTGAAGACTTTTTTCACAAAGATCTGGAAGAGCACACACAATAGATGATAAAAAAAATTAAATATTTACCCCCATTTCCAGAAATTGTTTGAAATATTTTATGGGGGGAGAAGTTTTTTCGCCGTTCCAATTGACGTTAAATAAAAAAAACTTCTTGTTAAACTCTCTTTTATTAATAAGGATTAATTTGTTGTTTTGTTAAATTTACTTGTTAGTTAATTATTTCCGATTGTTTAGTTATTTTATACTGAATGATAGACTCGACTCGCTTCTTGGTGCATTTCTTTAGTTTTAATTAATGAATAGAGTGAGTATATATATGCAAATTTCATACCTATTTAAATCTTAATACGTATCTTTATTTGGTGATATATTTCTAGGTTTTAATTATTTCTTGAAGCTTATATATTTCTTACAATAATTAAATTTCTTTTTGAATTATGGAAAGAAATATCTTTTTAAGGAGAAAACCTGTTGCTGGCCAGTCCAAAGAAATTATCGCCAATGTTTATAGAGTTTGCGATGAGGAAGCGAGAAGTAATAATTTTAATTTACCTTTAAAAAGGAAAACCGATCGCGTGACTCTATATACTGGGGTTTCTCAAGACACCGTGAGCAAAATTCACAAAGAAGATGAGGAGAGGCAAAACGAACGTCCAGGTGAGATGCACTCATCACCACCCAACAAGAAAACCCGTTTGTCTCTCAAAAAGGATTTTGATGATTTTCCTATCATTAGGCAAACAATAAACAAGTTTTATTTAAAACTGAAAACTGTGCCTACACTCAGAAAGCTTCTCCTTAAATTGCGAGAAACAATGGATTTCCCGCATAGTCGCAAAACATTAAGGATGTTGTTGAAGGCCAATGGCTTTTTTTTCTGTTTGCCCCACGTACAACATTTCACAGTCCTGGCACGGAATACTGTATATTCCGTGGTTTTCCAGTTTGATTTTATCTTTGGGGTTTCCAAGTAGTTTACCTATAGACCTATACACAAGCCACAAACAACTATAGGTAAACTACTTGGAAACCCAAAAGATAAAATCAAACTGGAAAACCACGGAGTATACAGTATTCCGTGCCGGGACTGTGAAAAGTTGTACGTGGGGCAAACTAACAGGCGAATATCAGCAAGAGTGGAAGAGCATAAACTCAGCATCAGAAATAAACAAACAACCTCAGCTTTATTCCTACATCATCAGGAAACCGGCCATAAAATAAATTTCGATGGGTGTAGGGAGATTGCCAATATAGAACATTATAAAACCAGAATAATCCGAGAAGCCATAGAAATTGAAAAACAAGGTGATTTGAATGAATAAAAGGGACGAATCGTTAAAACTACCAACAGTATGGAAGACAATAATCGACAAATCCAAAATCGCAAAAACTCAAGCGCAATTAGCGCAACAACAACAGCACCATCCGGAAAACATAAATACCGACCAACGCCTGCGCAGATATAACCTTCGGCCCCGAGTGGGGGTATAAAAGGAAGCGTCGTAGTCACCAACATCTCAGTCTCTATTCGGACGCGAGAAAGATAGCTTCGAAAATGCCAAATGTGATTTTGGTGAAACGTCAGCAAAACTGTTCTTTTCAGAACGACAGTAGTGAACGGATGTACACACGGAATGAAAACACATTATATATATAAATATATATATATATATATATATTGACAGCTGTCATAGATATTAATCACATCATGTATAGCCGTACGGTGATGGTCTAAAAAATAATAAGAAACATAAAACTTGGACAATATCGAGAGTTTATAGTTAAATTATAGCCGTACGAAAAAATGCGGTCTAATAAAATGTAAAAAGAAATATTACTAAAAACTGGATGAACTGGTAAAATTTTATATTTTGAGAACGCCAAGTCGATTATAGTCGAACTGAAAATAGATATAGTTGGGGTAATATTTCGAAAAACAGTGAAATACGGCAAATTTATTTAATTTTTTGTATACATTGTAATATTAAAGATAAAGTTAACATGAACATTTTCATGTCATTATTAACTTGGAAAAATATCATGTACAGGGTGTTCCAGCGAGGACTGAACAGGGACCTATTTTCGACCTTCCTTGTATTTTGGAAAAATTCAAAATAGCCAATCGATGTATTTTTTCTTGTAGAATCCAAAAATGTCATCGAAAAAATATTTGAACCAGAAACAAAAGAGTTACGCTATGCATCAGGTGTTTTTTAAATGGAATGTATCGTTTTTTATACGATTTTTGGAAAGAGTGATTTTTTTTATGTCCGTACTGATTAAAAGATTTGATTTTGCGATAGCTGTTTATATTACATTTTAATGTTTTACAAACTAAAATTTTAGCTTCACCTGTTTAAAATATACGATAGGTTGGTATAGGTGATCAAGGTAAAATGACGTTTGAATGCTTTGTCAATAAAAATTGACATTATTTTAATTATTGTCGAAGTCTTCACCTAAAAAATATATATTTGACTCTGATCGAAATGAAATACTCTTTGAACGAGAGACTACAGATTGTTATGCTATTTTACAAGTGCCAAGAAAATGCAAGAGAAGCAAGAAGAAGATTTATTGCAAATTTTCATAGAAATATATCCATCAATACAATTCTAAGGATAAAAAACCTATTTGAGGAAAATAAAACTTTACATGATAGAAAAAGAAATATACAAAGAAGAAGAAATCGAGACCAGGCCATTATAAATTATTTTCAAGTTAATCCAACCAAATCTATTTCGGTGCAGTTCGGGAAGTTCAGTACGGTGGCGGTGTAAGGCGCAGAAGAGTTACCCGAGGGACTGTTCACAGGACTCTGAAAATACATAAATTTAGGCCTTTTCGTATCCTTCCACTTCAGCACCTAACCGCGGCACAAAAAGAACTTCGCTTCCAATTTGTTTCTCAAATGGTAATTCGGCAAGAAAACGAAGACCCTGATTTATTCAAAAATATTGTGTGGACCGACGAAGCTACTTTCACAACATCGGGAGTATTCAACAGACATAATAGTCACCACTGGGCCGTTGAAAATCCAAAAAAGTTCCAGACTATTAAATTTCAAGGGAGGAATTCTATTCATGTTTAGTGTGGGATAAAAAACAATAAAATTTTGGGACCAATATTTTTTAACGGGACTTTAAATGGGCACAGATATTATGAGTTTTTAGAAAACGAAATTGAAAATTTTTTGGAAGACTTACCATTGGCAGAATATCAGAATTTAATTTGGCAACATGATGGGGCGCCTCCTCATGCCGTGCATGATGTGGCTCAATTTTTAAATCGGCGCCATAACGAATGGATAGGGCGAAATGGAACATATGCTTGGCCGCCCAATAGCCCCGACCTCTCAGTTTTGGATACATTTCTTTGGGGCCATTTGAAGAACGTCGTATACAGACAATGAAATGAAAATATTCAAGAGATCATGGAAAAAATTGTCGAGGAAATAAACCGCCTTAACCAGGAAAATCATATTGTAACAGCAAGTTTAGAAAGGCTACAAAGGGGTTATCGATATTTCGAGAAAAACGGCGGTCACATTGAAAACTTATGTTATTAGTAGTTTTATTTTATTATTTAATAATTATTTTTTATTGAATTTCTTTTTCTATCATGTAAAGTTTTATTTTCCTCAAATAGGTTTTTTATCCTTAGAATTGTATTGATGGATATATTTCTATGAAAATTTGCAATAAATCTTCTTGCTTCTCTTGCATTTTCTTGGCACTTGTAAAATAGCATAACAATCTGTAGTCTCTCGTCCAAAGAGTATTTCATTTCGATCAGTCAAATATATATTTTTTAGGTGAACACTTCGACAATAATTAAAATAATGTCAATTTTTATTGACAAAGCATTCAAACGTCATTTTACCTTGAACACCTATACCAACCTATCGTATATTTTAAACAGGTGAAGCTAAAATTTTAGTTTGTAAAACATTAAAATGTAATATAAACAGCTATCGCAAAATCAAATCTTTTAATCAGAACGGACATAAAAAAAATCACTTTTTCCAAAAATCGTATAAAAAACGATACATTCCATTTAAAAACACCTGATGCATAGCGTAACTCTTTTGTTTCTGGTTCAAATATTTTTTCGATGACATTTTTGGATTCTACAAGAAAAAATACATCGATTGGCTATTTTGAATTTTTCCAAAATACAAGGAAGGTCGAAAATAGGTCCCTGTTCAGTCCTCGCTGGAACACCCTGTACAAAAAAATCATTGTTTCTTTAAAATTGGTTTTATCCGCAAATCAAAATTATCTTATAAGTGCCAGGCCTGAGCCCCCCAAAAGTCGGTATCTAGTTGCGCCACTGCAAGTAGGTAAGTATGTATTTTTATGAAGAATATTCCTAGCTATATTTTTTTTTGTTCAATATTTTGGGACCTTGCAACATATACAATTTCTTTAGTAGCTTCACCACATTCGTTCTAGGTAGAACCCTGGTTTGAATAGTTTGTTTTTGCTACTCATTTCTATTTAGAAAAATTTAAAAAGCTCATATATGGCATAAGACCCCTTGAAATCATTTTTCAAGTTTAAAGGAAGCATATTTTTATAGGTAATAAAATTTAATTCTTGTATATATTAAAATTAAAAATAAGTTTTCCATGTAATGATACCTACTGATTATCGTTCATCCTATACCCACTATCAACGCTAAATAGACTACGGCATGTTTGTGTTCCTGCCCAATAAATGTTCCAGTCATCTTCTGGACCTACTTGCACCCAACCACGTTTTTCACAATTAGCAACGACAACGCTCTTATCTAAATCAGTACAAAAACTAACTTTCATAATGAGAATTGATACTTGACAAATTTTGATATAACGCCTTAACCCTAAATATTGATTAATCAAAATAACGTTGCCATAGGAATGAACAATGAAAATTTTCTGAGGATACAAGGAAATAAGGTAAACATTTTATAAAAACTGTTGGAATAGTTATTAAGGTATCAAGGGTATTCTTTGAATAAATAGACAATTATTTATATTTAATTATTTATGGCCTGTTGTGTTTTAGATGCGTTGATATTTTGTACATACTTAACTTTTCTGCTTTTTTAAAAAAAAAATCATTAAATTTTGGTTATTAAAGTCAAGTAAATTAATAATTTATTACATTGAAGTTAAATTAATAAAAAGAAAGCAGAATTACAAAAGATCAGTCGAAAAGGAACAAACAAGAAAAATTCCGTGCATTTTACAGCTTATAAAAGCATGATATAACTTTCAAATGAGCTGCAAGTTTTTCCAAATAGGCTCTCCTATGGTTACGCTGTTATATTCTTAGTTGCAGGCATTTCTTGATAGCAAGCTATACATTAAATTAATGTAATTATTGGGCACATGTCATGACAGCTCATCACCCAGTATGCGTTCTCGCTATGTTAATTTATTTTTCACCAGCAAAAATGCCACATTTCTGTCATTTCAAATACAGTAGAAGTTTTCACCATGCTCCGGTTCGGCTGACCACTTCGAACCGCAAGAATTCACGATGTAAGTAGTGACGTCACCAGCTGAATGGTTCGATAACTGGTCTGTCAAATTGCTAACCGTGTCGGGGATTTGGTCCCGATCGCGGTTCCAGAAACAAACAAAATATAGCAGTTTGTTTACAAATTGGAAACAGCGGAATTATTTATTTTTATCATTAAATAAATTATTTTTATAGTTATAGTTATAGTTGATGTGAAAAGTTTCATGAAAAATGACAAATTGCTTATTACAGGTACAATATTGCTATTAAAAAATAAACTTTTACACATAAATTGCTAATTGTTTCTCCATATTTGTTACTATTTTTTTGCAAAATCAAAACACAATCATTTACTTTAGCTGTCACTTGAAATAGGTAACCACACGTTTTCACCATGTTCTACACATTACGCAATCAAAACGTCATTATCTGACAGACGAGTGCTAACAGTTTGTTGTTAATTTTAAAAGCATTAGTACCAACCTTTGAATAAATACACAACAGGAAAGAGCCCCACGTATTACTTTAAATTAGCAGGCTTTGACGGAACTACGTCATTTTTGGGACCTTATTTTTGTGATGTTTACGTTTTGGCTTGACGTGTATTTTCAAACCGTCGTCTTTACAAATTTAAGCTTAAGTTTTAGCAGTTTATAAATAATACACACATCGAATTAATATAAAAATTGATTAATAAGTTGTGTTGTGTGTTATAAAACGTAACAAATACATTTTTGGTCGTTTGCATTATCCTAAATACAAAAAATGGTCAGTTGGGTGGCGTGCAGTGCGTACCCGTATTAAAAGTACAAGGAAGAAAGGAATTTCCTTTCAGCGGTAAGTGCATTTGTATTTTCGTAAGCAAAAAAATTAACAAGACACCAGTGGCGGCTCGTCAGGGTAGGCCTCTGAGGCCGCGCCTCACCCCCAAAATAAAGGAAAAGAGAATTTTTTTATATAACTTTTTATCTATTACCAATTAGAAATATACTTTTTAACAGTTTTACAACATAATAACATTAAAAAAAAAACAAAATATAATCCCATAATAAATATTTTAGAAAATAAATTCTGACCACATCAAAAAATCGACCGTGCAATCCGTGCAAACCCATTCCTAAAAAAAGTGCTCTCGAATGAGGCGAAATAATTTTAGCTTGGAAAGTTTCGACTTCTGACCTATTTATCAACGGCCGGTGCCGATGCCGGCGAGTCACCTGATTACGACAGAGCGGGATGGCGATTGCCGATGCACGCGTTTTCTATCGCATTCTTGAGGCGGTAAATCTGTAGCTTGGATATGCTTTTATTGGTTATTTAAATCACATGACTAGCGAAATATTCCAACGGCTTCTTTTTGCGTGGTGCGTGCGGCTGAGAAAGAAATAGGAAATAGATTGCGATAATCGCTGATTGAGGGCGTTCTGTCTTTTAAGGTGAATAAATACGCGTGAGTAAGTTTTTGTTTTGTTTTGATTTGGTAAGTTGGACCGTTCCATTTTTTGTATTTGCTTTTTGCTTTTGAAATGAATCCTATTCACGACATTATTGCTTCATTAATTGAAACGCCTTTTTTAAGAAGAAGCGAAACTGAAAAGAAACAGATATTAGGTAGCCGTCCGACGCCGAAAATTTTAGCAATATTTAACGATAAGAGGCAAGGTAAAAAATATTCAAGAACTTTTCAAATATCTTGGTACGAAACTTATAGGTGGCTATGCGGAAGTATTTATAACGAAAGCTTATATTGTTGGCCTTGTATTTTATTAGGTTGCGTCAAAAATAATTGGAGTTCAGGGGGCGGATATTTGGATTTAAAAAATTTTTCACGAGCAGTAAAATCGCATGAAAGTTCAAGAGAGCATATTAAAAATTCGGTAGCACTTACAAGACTGGAGCAAAATAGGGCGACTATTGCGGATGCACTACAAGAAAATGCAAGTCTTAATAAAATTGTTTATAATGAAAATGTTCGAAAAAACCGTTTATTATTAAATTATTTAATTGATGTTACTATTACTTTGGGTAAACAGGACTTGGCATTTCGAGGTCATAATGAAACAACAGATTCTTTTAACCGTGGCAATTTTAAGGAAATATTTGCATGCCTAATAAAAAGAAATGCCGAACTTACTGAACATTGTGCTAAATTTAGTAATATTTTTACGGGACAATCTAAGACTATACAAAATGAACTAATTGGTTGCATACATGCAACCAACTATATTCAAGAATATATAAAAAAAGAAATCAATGACACCGATTGTTGTTTTTTTGACGTAATTGCGGATGATAGTACTGATATAACAGAAAAAATCACAGTGTTCGATAACAGTTAGGTATGTGACCAACGGATCTTTAAAAGAAAGATTTTTAGGATTTTTTGACGTTAGCGATAATAGAACAGCAGAGAGCCTTTTTCATTTAATACAAAACATCTTAGAGCCTTATGACTTTAAAAATAAATTGGTCGCGCAGTGTTACGATGGGGCTAGTGTTATGGCAGGTGAAATAAATGGGCTTCAAACAAAAGTTAGATCTATTGCTCCTTTAGCTATGTTTACTCATTGTTGCGCCCACAGATTAAATCTAGTTTTACAACAGGGAACAAAACTGATTACCCAAAGTCATATATTTTTTGCCACTTTATTAGGAATACCAAATTATTTCCACCAATCACCAAAACGGTCTTTTGTGCTTAATCAGATAGTAGGTAAAAGAATTCCGCGAGCTGTAGAAACGCGATGGTATACACGGTCTAAAATTTTAAACTTAGTGGCTAATGAATGGGACAATTTAATTATAGTATTTGAAACTATTATTAATGACTTAAGTTCTGGAACAGAATCTATTAATGGTGCAAAAGGATTTCTAAAGCATTTTAATGATTTCGAATTTTGCCTTTTAACGCATATTTATAAACAAATTTTTAGTTGCACTGATGTACTGTTTCAAATATTACAGTTAAAGCATTTAGATATAAATTACTGCATTTCGCAAATAAACCTTGCCAAGCAACGAATTATTGAATTTAGAAACGAGGACCATTTCAAAGAACTTTTCAATATTGCTAAAAAAGCCACTATTCTGCCAACTAACACACGTCGAGGGCAATGTTCTAGCGACTTTGATATTTTTACTAAATATAAAATATTATATTTCGAAATAATAGATTGTATAATTCTTCAATTAGGGACGCGGTTTGAAAATTTAAATAATTTAAATTTCTTTGCTTTAGTCGATTGCACAAAATATTCGGAATATGTTAAATGCTTTCCAGACGACTTATTAAATAATTTATTAAAAAATTATCTAAACATTTTTGACAGAGATAGATTAAAGAATGAGCTTTCTGTATTGTATAGGGATGAACAATTTTTAAATTTAGATGTCGAAAAAAGTCTAGCTTTGTTATTTAAAGATTTTAAAGCAATTTTTGCGGAAGCATATAAGCTTTTTAATTTAGTTTTAACTATTCCCGCAACAAGTGTATCGGCCGAACGAAATTTTTCATGTCTTAAACGGATCAAAACCTACCTAAGAAACACAATGACACAAGAACGGCTTTCGGGTTTAGGAATGATGTCAATAGAGCAAGAATTACTGTCAGAACTTAGTGTAGACCAAAACTTTTACGACCAAATTATAGATAAATTTGCAAACTTAAAAGACAGACGTATAGATTTAATGTACAAAAAGTAGTTTTTTTATCTTATTTCATACAACTATTTATTTTAAGTTTTAATAAACTAAATTATTTTTTTATTATCGCAATCACCGCTATATTTTAGTGATAGGTGTACATATTTTACTTGTTTTGTTTACTTTTTATTTACTTTTTTTAGAGTTTATTTTTTAGTTTTTATTGGTCGCGCAGTGTTACGATGGGGCTAGTGTTATGGCAGGTGAAATAAATGGGCTTCAAACAAAAGTTAGATCTATTGCTCCTTTAGCTATGTTTACTCATTGTTGCGCCCACAGATTAAATCTAGTTTTACAACAGGGAACAAAACTGATTACCCAAAGTCATATATTTTTTGCCACTTTATTAGGAATACCAAATTATTTCCACCAATCACCAAAACGGTCTTTTGTGCTTAATCAGATAGTAGGTAAAAGAATTCCGCGAGCTGTAGAAACGCGATGGTATACACGGTCTAAAATTTTAAACTTAGTGGCTAATGAATGGGACAATTTAATTATAGTATTTGAAACTATTATTAATGACTTAAGTTCTGGAACAGAATCTATTAATGGTGCAAAAGGATTTCTAAAGCATTTTAATGATTTCGAATTTTGCCTTTTAACGCATATTTATAAACAAATTTTTAGTTGCACTGATGTACTGTTTCAAATATTACAGTTAAAGCATTTAGATATAAATTACTGCATTTCGCAAATAAACCTTGCCAAGCAACGAATTATTGAATTTAGAAACGAGGACCATTTCAAAGAACTTTTCAATATTGCTAAAAAAGCCACTATTCTGCCAACTAACACACGTCGAGGGCAATGTTCTAGCGACTTTGATATTTTTACTAAATATAAAATATTATATTTCGAAATAATAGATTGTATAATTCTTCAATTAGGGACGCGGTTTGAAAATTTAAATAATTTAAATTTCTTTGCTTTAGTCGATTGCACAAAATATTCGGAATATGTTAAATGCTTTCCAGACGACTTATTAAATAATTTATTAAAAAATTATCTAAACATTTTTGACAGAGATAGATTAAAGATTGAGCTTTCTGTATTGTATAAGGATGAACAATTTTTAAATTTAGATGTCGAAAAAAGTCTAGCTTTGTTATTTAAAGATTTTAAAGCAATTTTTGCGGAAGCATATAAGCTTTTTAATTTAGTTTTAACTATTCCCGCAACAAGTGTATCGGCCGAACGAAATTTTTCATGTCTTAAACGGATCAAAACCTACCTAAGAAACACAATGACACAAGAACGGCTTTCGGGTTTAGGAATGATGTCAATAGAGCAAGAATTACTGTCAGAACTTAGTGAAGACCAAAACTTTTACGACCAAATTATAGATAAATTTGCAAACTTAAAAGACAGACGTATAGATTTAATGTCCAAAAAGTAGTTTTTTTATCTTATTTCATACAACTATTTATTTTAAGTTTTAATAAACTAAATTATTTTTTTATTATCGCAATCACCGCTATATTTTAGTGATAGGTGTACATATTTTACTTGTTTTGTTTACTTTTTATTTACTTTTTTTAGAGTTTATTTTTTTAGTTTTTATTGGTTTAGTAGGGCTATTGGCGATGACCTCCATTAAAAAAAAAAGGTCAACGCGTCGCAGAATAATACCTCATGGGTGACGTGAAATTTATTCACATTTAAACAAAATTAACCTCATGTAGCCTCACCCTTCAATATACTCACGAGTCGCCACTGCAAGACACTTTTAAATGCGGTTTAAGGGCAAAAATAATTGTTATTATAAAGAAAATCATAATACTATAGTGTCAAAGAGTTAGGTTAGGAACCAAATGGTATATAAAAAACACAGTAGCGTAACACTTCATGTAATATTTTGTTAGGTCAAAACATTTAAATTACCTTAAGTATGTTTTAAAACGGAAAAAAAGATGGAGTTATGAGTTTCTAGGAATAAGTTTTAAAATCTAATATTATATTCTCCTTTTTTTAGGTCTGATACTGTGCTGAAGGGAAAACAGTATGATTATACTTATGAAAATACAAATTCACTTACCGGTTGATGGAATTTTCTTTCTTTCTTGTGCTTTTAATACGGGTTTAAATTAATAATTTAAATTGGTCAAACCATCGCGAAGTTATCGATGAGTCGGTCGGTTATATATACATAATATATATATATATATATATATATATATATATATATATATATATATATATATACTAAAGTCAATAGAAATGCGCTTTCACACACCTTTTTCAAAAGTTCTTGGCCGGAAAAGATATATGTAGAATAGCAGAAATACATAATTTCTGCAGGTGCAAAACGGCCTACAAGAAGAGTTGCTTTCGATTATGTCACAGGGTAGCCTCCTGCGATCGTGATTTCTGGGCCTTTACCCTCATCAGGCAGGCTTGTACCAAGGGAGATCTGAAATAACAGATTGCTCGATATGACAAAATCGAAAACGAAACGTTTATCATACTGGAACAACATGCTAAGTATAACACTTAGCGCCACCTATTAGGGCTCAGGTGGTTTCCGGCTGCAAACCCATAGGAATTTGGCAAAGTATGCACTAGCACCATCATGCGGAGAGTAGATACTAAAATCAATAAAAATGTGCTTTCACACACCTTTATCAAAAGTTCTTCGCCGGAAAAGATATATATATAATAGCATATTCTATATATATATATATATATATATATATATATATATATATATATATATATATATATATATATATATATATATATATATATATTATAGCGTGTGCATGGATTTATGTACATAAAAAGTTTTGATTATTGAAAAAATAAGATTGGCCCAAAAAATATTCCATATAATATACAAGGTGCACAAAAAATGCATAAACGCAAGTAAGTAAAATAAAAAAATCGAATTTAAAATTTCTAAGATAACCTAGTTAGCAAGAGTTGAGATACAAAGTCATTTAAAGTTTTTTGCACGAGGTGTAGTTTGTAGGTAATTTAATGACCATAAATAAGTAGAGAATTTCAAATTGAGACATTTTTTACGTATTCACCACTAATGTTCCCAAAAACTGCGTTTACTACTACGGTAAAAAGAATAAATTGCGCTTTATACAAAAAAAATCACACTGACATCTTATGCGAGTGTTGTTGCACTTCGAAATAAGAATCATAACTGACTATTGTACTTTGGTTAAATAAGAGTTTATGCAAACTAGGAAGTACTAAATAAAAATGAAGGCGTAGGAACTTCTGGTACCTCTATAACCTTCATCTTACAGATGACACTATTTTACAAATCAGAATGTTTAAAGGTAGTACTTTTAAAACATTGGATAACTAATATTAATATTTTTCTAAAATATAATAAAGTATTTTTAACCAATAAAATTTATTGGTACCGTATAATAGCAGTTCTATTTTAATTTGTTTTATTTTTATTTGTATAATTAATATTAATTTTACTGAAATTTTTTCTAACCTAATATGTCTTAGATGTTGATATTTCGTAAATAGGTATTTATCTAATGTTTTGGTCTGTATTAAATTTAGGTAAATTTAAATGAAATAATGATACTTGTGCTTGTTTTTATTTAAAACGTAATAGACTGTATTAATAAAAATATTTATATTTAATTATTTATGACCTGTTGCGACTTAAATGCGTTGATATTTGTTATGTACTTAACTTTTCTAAATAATTTTAGTTACTTAGAAAAAATATAATTTCCTAGTTCAACTAAAAATAACCATTCTGCTTATCAAAAAGTTCATTAAATTTTATCTATTAAATTCAAGTAAATTAATAGAAACAAAGCAGGAATAGAAAAGGACATTCGAAACGAAACAAACAAAAATCCATGCATTTTACAGCTTATGAAAGCCTAATATAACTTTCAAATGAGTTGCAAGTTTATCCAAATATGCTCTCATATGGTTGCGCCGTTAAATTCTTAGTTGCAAGTACTTCTTAAAGGCAAGCTTCAGATCAAGTTACTGAAATTAGTGGGCACGTGTCACGACGGCAAAATTGCCACATTTCTTTATAAGTCGCTATTTCAAACCCAATGTCAATTTTAAAGCATCAATAACAACAAATGCAATTATTATGCAAAAAGTAAAATTTAATAATATCTAAAGTGACCTGTTAAAGACATGAATTTTAAGGTTTCACCAGTTTTTTGTTAAATTGGCACCTGAAATAATGTATCACATTAATTGGCTTGTTTAATTTAGTCCATACCTTAATTACAATTCCCTTTCAAAAGTTTTCAAATTACTTTCTAAATTTCAAAGTGGATACGCCACTGAAAACCGGAAACAAGGTGTTGTCATTTTTATTATGCAAAAAGTAAAATTTAATAATATTTAAAGTGAGCTGTTAAAGACATGAATTTTAATGTTTATTAAATTGGCACTTGAAATATTTATCACACTAATTGGCTTATTTAATTTAGTCCATACCTTAATTATAATTCTCTTTCAAAAATGTATCTAAACTTTCTAATTTCTTTCTAAATTTCCACGCCACTAAAATCCGAAAACAAGATGTTGTCTTTTTGACGGACCATCGCTTTGAATCTGGGACCATCCTCGGTCTCGGCAAAGTCACGGCTAGGCTCTTTCCTGTAAGTTTAGTTATTCAATGAGGGTATTATAAGGCTACTAACTCTTGAGGTAGACAAATGTTTCCCGAGGGCCTCTGGACCGAGGGATACACGTCGACTGAAAGCGTTATATAGGGTTGCCAAGTGTCCCGCTTTAGTGCCTATTTGTCACGTGCTCTGTGCTTGAACGGCACGCTACATATCCCGCTGTTTAATTTAAAAAATAAATATATTTAATTGCAATAAATGAGTACATTTCAGAACATCTATCATTATGCAAAAAGGAACTAAAAGCAATTAAAATTTGTTGAAAGTTCAGCTGATTTTCCATTTTTGAAGTACGCGTAGATATCTTTAGAAAATCGCAAGTGCGACGGTAACTTCCAGATCCCGTGATAAGCGTTAAGGTATAAGTTATGTATTTGGTTGTTTAAATACCGGGTGTCTTTACCTTTGATATCATTTTAATGAGTTCTAACTTTTTTTTTAAATATCAAAATGAAACAAAAATCATTTTGCATTTATCTAGCAAGTTTTTTTTCTGTTTTAATAATAAAACAAAACACTTAACGTTTTTTCAAGATATTAACCTAACTTATATTTTTTTAAATGGAAAGCCTTAGGTAAATACTTTCGGATATTTTAATTCTTCATGAAATTTCGATTATTTAGTATTCTAAAAATGATACGATTTAGTAATCTAGGAAAGAGTGTTAAGCTTGTCACGTACTTACTTAACTAAAAAGGCCAGCAGCGCGAAGTGATTAAAAAAGTGCAAGAAAGAGAAAGTCCTAGACCTCGTCGAGTTTTTAATGAAGAAACGGAAACCAACATACTCGGGTTTTATGAAGCATGTCATCAACATCACTCTCGGGAAATACCGGTGCCACGCAGTTTAGTTAAAAGAGTTTTGAAAAAAACAAATATAGACCCTTAAATTTCGGAAAACCCAGAAACTTACCGACCAGTAGCGTCAGATAAGAGTTCTACTTTGTCAGGACTTACTAGATAGATGTCAAAAAGAAAGTTACAGATGGTCAAAATGTGTCTTTGGTTGCATGTTTTGACGCCATTTTTTCGCAAACAGTTCAAGATAGGTATGCTTTATAAAATATATTCGAAACTTCACGTACAATCAAAATATCCGGAACCATATAGGGCTTTCCATTTAAAAAAATATAAGTTAGCTTAATATCTTCAAAAAACGTTAGTGTTTTGTTTTATTTTTAACAGAAAAAAAACTCGCCAGATAACTATGCAAAATGATTTTTGTTTCATTTTGATACCTTTAAAAACAAAAAAGTTACAGCTCATCAAGACGCGGCGCATTTAGAAGTGGATGATAAAAGCACCTCTCCGCCGTAGGTAATGAAACCGAGCAATATATTATAAGATACTAGCTGGCCCGACAGACCTTGTTCTGCCTTTTTCGTTAGATGACGCGATGAGTTTCCGGTGGAATTATAAGAATATGTGCCGCATTCATCACATCGTCCAGAAATGTTATTGAAGAAAAACATATTGGTTTTACAGAAAAAATACGCAATAAAACAATACAAAAAATAGTGTTGAAAGGTCTCGGTAACCAGACAATCATTTAAAAAAATCATGTAAATTGGTGCAGTACAGCTCTCTCACAATAAGTAAATGTCCCGCTATTTTCTTTAATGTCCCACTTTTTTTTTAGGAAAATCATTTATACCTTATTACCCGTGATGCCTTCAAAGTTTAATGTCCGACTAAAAAAAAAAATTTTTAATTGGGAAAAATCTGATATAAAAAAAATATTATTTCTAATGCCCTAGGGGCGTTATTTTCCTATAATATTCCCCTAGGATATTCCCCTATATATATATATATATATATATATATATATATATATATATATATATATATATATATATATATATATATATATATATATATATATATATATATATATATATATATATTTATAATGTCATTATTTGACAGTAATATACTAGTCGGATGTTAACGTAATTTTTCATCCGAGGAGGTATTCAGCATAGTCGGCCTTAGAAAAGTTTCCAGGGGTGCACAATGATGTGCTTTTTAGTATGTAGGGTCAGTAACTAGAGCACATTTTCCAAAATACGAGGGGTCTTCAGCTCCTCGCCCCTTATAATTGCTTTGATTGTATATTAAAAAGTCAAAGTAGACTTTGCTTTTTCAACTATTGTCTTGCCATTTTTCACGAACTGTGATGTCGAAAAATATACACAGTTTTCTGTAAGTACGTTGGGATATTATGTAGACAAAGTTACAGACTGAATTGACCCTAAAATTAATGTGTCCATGACAAGCTTATTCCCAGTACACTGCCAAAAAGTCATCGGTATTTAATTCTCTATAATTTTTAAATTAAAATATTTTGTATTAATTTAAACAGTAATCTGTTATTTAACTATTAATTATATAATTTTTAAATTTGCCAAAAATTCTATAATTAATTTATGTATCACCAAAATTAAAATACAAGAGCTTCCGCTGCTTTGGAGGGCATGACAAATATATATACTATATTCTATTCCAGTTAGGGGGTCCGAGCTCATAATTTTTGTTGTTGACTAAAGAAAAAAACGTAATAAAATTATGCCCTTCCTTAATATACGGGGTTCCAGACCCCCTACATACGTAGGGAGGGGCACAATTGGAATGCAATTTACGCTAGATTGGCATGTATTGCATATTTAAATATATATATATATATATATATATATATATAAAAGTTGGACAATATTTATTTTATAGTTTTCAGGAGCTATTTTGAATCTGTACCTAGATGCCGCCAAATTTCGACGGAGTCTCACTCGTATTCTTAATACCAACATATATTTGAGTCTCGTTTTTGTAATCGTAAAACTATTCTTTTATACATTGCAATAGTACCTGTAGCACACCTTTAAAATTATTAGTGTTTTATACAAAATTTTGTCGTTGTTTGAGGTTAAGTTAAAGTTTTATTTGAATAAGGGTTTCCTGTCGAGATCCAAATGCACAATCTTGGTGAGTTTCAGCTATAAGTTAAAACAAAAAGAAGAATTTAGCTGAATAACTTGCTCTAACCTTACTTTTTTCTTAATTTTTTAAATTTTATTGAAAATTTTGAAAATGTCTACAAGATGGTAAGAAATATGTTTAACCAAATGGTTATTTTTTCTTTAAATAAAATATGTTTTCTAAAGGTACCCTCTATATCAAAAAGGATCACCTCAACTCAGAGTATTTTTACCAAACTTCTGGATGAAACTAGTTAGGCCTACAGAAGAACAGCCCCCAAATATAGTCCAATTTTCTTGTTCAATGGAAATGACTAGATATGATATAAAGAATTATTTGGAAAAAATATATGACGTGAAAACTGTTCACGTTCGTACCAGAATTGCGCTAGGTAAAACTCGAAAAGATCCTGGCAAAGGATACATTAAGAAAGATGATGATGTTAAATATGCTTATGTTGTATTGGTAAGTAAGGAACTTGAATAATAAAAATTACTTTTCAAATTTGTGACTTGTGACCTAGCAATTAGTTTGTGTTGAAATATTTCAAGAAAATAAATTCTCAAAATACCTGGAGTTGACCTTATTGTTCCAAAAAATATATTATAAATGCTAGTAGATTCACCAATAATTTACAAAATGTCCTTCTAATGTAAGAAGCCTATTTCAATTTATTGTGCATATTCTCTAAAAATAAAAAAAAATATAAAAAACAAATCTCTGACCAAAAATTTGGCAGAGTTACTCTCCTAACTAAAACTCAAAATTATAGGTACTCTTATTGGTGTAGTATTTTATATTGTGATGTTATTATCCAACATACCTATTCCAAGCATAAACACAAACCTTAAATACTGTACAGATAAATTAGTTAAGGGCTAGTTGTTTTATTATCACTAAAACCGAGACTAAAATTACTAATGGATTATTAATAATAATGGTTTATTGTTGTTTATAACTGATTATCAACTCTGAAAAAGGAAATTTGACTACTTAACCTATGAGAGGAATGTTTTGAAGCCAAAATAATTTAGTAAGTACATTAAGAATTTGAACAATAAAAACACATTAAAATAGATATTTGGAGATAATTTAATAAAATGGTTAAAAAAATGTTTTGTTTTATTAGCCCATTTCAATTTTAACAAAAGCCACATGAAAAATGTTATAATTTCCAGAAGTTAACACTGTTATAGAGAATTTAAAAACATGACAGTCAAAAGAAAGAATAGAGACACTATTTTTTAAGATGTGAGAATTTAAATTTGTTAGTATTATTTATTGTCCTTATTTCCGCCTGTAACCCCAAAAAAGCCTTAACTGCTTTATATCGAGGACATTTTTTGAAAAATGCAATTCTATGTTCAGGTATTGTCATTAGATTTTCCATTTTGGTAGTCAGAGATGGGTTCTCATTTAAATCCCAATTAATTGGAAAAAGATGGGGGTCTTTTTAACAAATAAAACCAAAGAGAGAAAGTACAGGAACAGGGCTGTCAGAAACCCAAGGCCGGTAGAGTGTTCCCTCCACTATTGACGATTATGCAATCTCAACATGTAATGAATAATGCACTTTTGTACAATGAAGATTTTATTTGCTTCAGAAGAGGAGGCCCAAAATATATCATCATATTATAGACTGTATAAATGAAAAATAAAAAATGCATAAACATTCAATAGAATTTGCTCCCTAATAGAACAGCAGACCTCAGGTTAACACTGTCATGCTTCCAGGATAGCTATCAACATGCAAACCCAGAAAGTCCAAAAGACCAGACTTCCCTGGATTCCAAAGCAATGTGTTGTTTTCTCAATAACGAGGCATGATCTTTGCGGACTCGTTGCCGATTATACAAAGCTCAGCCTGAGAGTCCACAGCCAGAATCACTTATGTGTCATCCACAAACTGACAAACCATTCCAAAAATTGGTTCTCTAGAAAAAACATTAACAGAGCAAGAAAATGATATATATATATATATATATATATATATATATATATATATATATATATATATATATATATATATATATATATATATATATATATATATATATATATATATATATATATATATATATATATATATATATATATATATATATATATATATATTATAACCAATTGGTCAGTGTGCCGATGCAGTTTTGTGTGTCAAAGCAGGTGTAATGTGACTTGCAGAGGCTAGTAAATAAATATTAAGGAGAGCTAAGTCTATTCTTGCGCTGCTTTGACTTGCGCGGAACTGCAACTTTATATAATTTTTATATTACCTCTTAACTGAAGAAATAAAATTATCATTATTTATTGTACTTCGTGAAGATTCAGAGCAGTGATTTTAGAATGTCGGGAAATTTAAATTTTATCATGTAAAATGAGCTGCAAAAACTGACAATTTTTGATATTATGGATCTTTGGAGTTAAATACTTGTATAAATAAAATTGTATTTTACTATTCTGTAGCCATGAACCATTTTAAATATTGCAAGGATGCTATATTAACAAAAAATTAAAATGCAATTTCTGACTTTTCCTAACCCCTTTTAGGATGGAAATTCGATTGCAGCTAACTTCAATGAAAATATTTTTGTTGTTTTTCTCTAATCTAGTCAGATTATATTGGTGTATGTCATAAATGAAAACAATTTTAGTGCAAGTCAAAAAAGATTGAATCTGTGTTAACTGTGACAGTTTATGTATGTAAACATTTGAGATGAAAAATAAGAAGATTTCTCATACAATAATTTATGTTTTAGCCAAAAGAAGAGGTATTTAAATTTCCAGAACTATTCCCTCAATCCATACAAGAAAAAGAAAAGGAAGATTATGACAAGTCTCTAAAACAGGCAAAAAATGGATTCAAGAACTATTTAGATAAAAATAAACAACGTCCTGGAATGCCAGGGTGGTTTACAATTTGAGAATAAAAATGCCATTTATATTGTACATATTAGTATTTTAGTTTTTAATAAATGAAAAAAATTACAAAAATTCTGCTTTTATGTTTTTCTTGGAACCGCCCAAAATTTTAATGTTGAAATATTTAAAAATTGTGTATTCTCAGTACAGTTATAGTGGGATGTACCTACTATTTAAACAAATTAATTTCAAGACTAACGTATAAGGATATATTTCCATAAATTTGGAAATTCAGCCAATAGAAAACATTAAGAATTATAGAGGAATATGCTTGTATTCAAAGATCCTTAAAATTTTAGATACATTTTGTCAGGGTGTAATTGCAAATAACTAGCACGGCTTTTGATGTGGCAGGTCAACTTCAACCAATCTCATAGAATATCAACACTGCTTACTGAATTTCTTGGCAAGAGGAGTTTATACTTACCATTCAAATGCCCTTCAAGTTATTGAGATATGGGTTTTGAGGACTGCATACTGAATTAGTTGGAGAGATTCTGAGCTACTTCAAGGTGATTTAGAACTCATCACACAGCTTCAGTGTAAATGGTATTTACCTTAATGCTTCTAAGTTCTGTCATTGCTTTTCCCAAAAGCAGAAGAACTTGTATACGATAATATACTGATAAATATGATGAGATAGTCTTAGGTAAAAGGTTTGTTTGTTCCACCGATATTGCCAATTGAGAGTTTTTCCTTAAAAAAAATATCTTTTGGTCTACCCCAATATGGTGGATTCATTATATATTAAAGATGTAAAATACTAGGTTTTCAGTCACTAGAGTCACAAACAATCTGAGGTACTAGAATTTCTTTATAAACTGGTAAATAGTTTGCATTGAACTTATTACAACTTCTAAACTTCAGTGCACCTAGTCATCCATACCATACAACAAACCACAATCTTTTTACAGGTCATCATCTTTTGGTGATTTTAAAAAAATATACAATAACTGGGATTAGTTTTAGAGCTATTTTTGTTAGTTATATTTTGTATTTGGATGAACATCCGTCTCGTTCGCTGAACTAATGAAATTTCTGTCAGTAACCCACATCGCAGATATAATGTGAATTATTTACATAATTTTAACTTCATTTCGATATCCTCTCAAGATGTCTGAAAGAAAACACATTTGACATTAGGCATATCATGTATTTACCTAGACTACATTAACCTAGGCTTAATAGACATTTTATTGAGAAATTTACAACCACAAAGTTCTATGACGCAAAAGGATTTGGGTGACCTCTGTGACTTCTGAATCAAACATTAGTACTACTTAAATCCTAAGCTTACAAAATATATTGCTAAACATTCCTCTTATGCTTGAACAAAAAACAAACGGAATCATGAGTGTTGATACTAACCCAGGAGGGCTCACTGATGCACAAATTTTAATCGGCTTAACTATAGTTCATAAATCTCCAAACTGCCCAAAAATTACTTTAATTTTTTAATGAGGGCAGATTTATTTTAACCATTATTATGGAATACCATCTCTGTGTATGTTAAAAACACTCTAAATTTATAGACTTTTGTTGCACATTGTATTGAAGCAAGCATAAACAAATTAATCCAGTGGACGGACATATGGGGGGAGGAGCGTCCCCTCCATATTTTATTTTGTTGGCCAACTCTTTTATGTGGAAATTATTTTATTTTTCAACAGATTGTTAAAAAATTTAAATTAAAAGTTTTGTTCAAAGCTGAAGTGTAGGGTCCAGACTTAAAAAACAAAATATGAATAATACTACGTAGTACACAAAAAAGAATTTTACTTACCCCCCAATATTTTTTCTTCAGTGCTTCCCTGAATTAATCAGCTTACTATTGTAATCTATACATTTCAAAATTGCCAAAAAATAACTTCTTTTTTTAACGGTGTGGTGGTGTAAAACAGACATTCAAGTGTGACAAATTATTATTTACATTTAATTTTTTATTTGATATCTCTGTATTATAAAATTTAAGCATTTTCGATATGACTTCTAGGGTTTTTAATTGACATATTAATAATTGATCATTTAATTTTATCTGCTTGGTTTTTTTATGTTAGTATTGTGCATATAATTGTTTTGTACAATACCACGACACCTTGATAGAGTTCAGAATAATTTTGTGAAATATTTATTATTTATCATTATTATTTTCTGTATAAAACGCATTTTTATTTCCATTAGTTGATTGGCTTTTAGATTTTTTTAAAGAACTACAGACCAAGATCTTACTGCTAATGGCGCTAGATGGTCTTCTAGTAGATTTGGAAAAAACTTATTTCATTATATTTCTGTACTTTTGAATTTCTTTGTACTAATTGGCAGATTAAAACAAAGATAGAGAGTACCTCTATTTTTTATTACACATGTTTATTTATAATTATAGATTTTTTTATATTTATAAACAAATTTTGTTTCTGGCCTACCCAGGTTACATTTCATTGTGTCACATGACACTGAGTGTCCATTTTCGTATTATGTAACGATATTTACAACATAATCTAAAGGTTTTTCTTTGAAATAAAATTCCTGTGCCATTTTAGGTTCAAGCAAATAAATCGCTGGACAGACCAATTTATACTTGCGCATTTTTAGTAAAGATTCAGATTCTCATTTTCGATGAGATTAAGATTTTGTGTTGCGATTTGAGTTGACGGCTTAGACTGCGTTAGTGAAGAGTTCCACAACAAACTTGTTATGTAAAATCGTTGTAATTTTCTCAAAATAAGATTAGATGTTGTTTTGCAGCCAAGAGAATCTATGCCTGAGTACAAAAAAAGACGGTTCTTTACACACAGGGTGTTTTCAGCTTTTGTACGCGTCAAACAATTGTTTATCTCAGGTATGATCACACGTAAGGCCTCTAAATGTTTTAACATAAATAGTGTATACAAAATGTGTCAAAAGTTGAGGGCCACTGTTGAATCAAAAAATGATGTTTTGTGTATTTTTTTTTTATTTTAAACTAACTCTCACATTACGCAAAACGCAGAAGAAATAGAGCATTGAATTTTGTCTAAAAATTTGCTAGTATAAGTTCGTTTGTCCATATTTACATTCATAAATATTTAACTAAAAAAATATCTTAAAACTTGCAATTCTTGTTAATTTTTGATACGAAAAAATATGTGTGTAGGCAACTTGCTCAAATGTTTAGATGCCTTAGGCTGGGAATTATTAAAGTACTGGTAACGTTACTTACCACGCAAATAACTGCTTGGTAAAATTACCAGCACATTAATAATTCCCATTATGCATTTAAATAAATAGTCTAGTATAGCTTTATGCCTATAATATATTTGTTATTTCAGCAATCCTAAAAAATATTTATGCTTATTCATTACTATAAAAAGAAAAAACAGAACATTCTAATAAACTTTAAACTCACACTCTACCCACATAAAAAAACAAACATAAGTTGCAGATTTCTTAAAAGACGAATATAAGGAGCAATACAAAATATCTTCACCCCCAGATGAAAAAAATTAATCTCCACCATGGAATCTGATTTTTTTGTGGTAAAGGATAATATTAAACCGTTAAAAATGGTTAGAGATCCAACATGAATTTCCCACTTAGAAGAAATAGTACAGTACAACATAAAACTTCTTAATAAGTAGTAACTGGTTGTTAATTTAAAAATAATAAAACTTATACAATACTTCCTAGCTCTCACGTTTGATTCAAATATACAACGAAAAGTTCCTACTACAGATTTGTCAAATTATATTCCCTAAAAACTTACTATTAATCTCTTAAAAGTCACTTCGTATGACTACTGTTTAGTGTAACAATACAGACAGAAATTCGGATCACCCAAAATGTCTAAATCCTAAGAGTTTGCCCAAATTCTTATAGAAGACGAGTTAATAACACCATAAATGCTATTATAATCTGATCATATATTATATAACTCTTAACACGATATTAAAAATACATAACCTATCTTAAAACAAAAACTACTATCATTAAAACATGATTTTTAGCAGCTATGAACAAATTGTAAATAAATATTCTTAAAAAAAAACATATAACTAAACATAATTTAATATAGGATAAATTTAATACATACAAAAATGTAGGTATACAATGTAGTAAATATAAAATGTATAAGAACAATTTCTCTTAGCTTAATTAACACGCAATCTAATAGGAAGTATTCGTAAATACCCTTTCATAAGCTCCATCCATTCAAATATCATACAGTATTAAAAATATGAAAGTAATGATTCCAATAAATTTACCAGTTTGATTCGTCACTGCATTAAACTGCAAAATAAACAAGCAATAATACCAAAATTATAGCAGGTCTGCCACTTTGCAATATACTTACCCTAAAAAAATATATATTTTATATAACATCTCCATTACTCTAATTATAAGAGCATAAAACTGTCCAGTTCTGAATCACTGGACTAGAATTTACGTATTAACCCCTGCCTTCAGAAAACAAAATATTAAAAAATATTTATACTTAACAGCAATTTCCAGACTTATCTGAAAACGTTTTCTCCCTAAGGCGGGTATAGTATTAATCGTAGTCCGAGTAGGGCTTAAT
The DNA here is from genome assembly GCA_030620095.1 of Kuschelorhynchus macadamiae. Taxonomy (NCBI): domain Eukaryota; kingdom Metazoa; phylum Arthropoda; class Insecta; order Coleoptera; family Curculionidae; genus Kuschelorhynchus; species Kuschelorhynchus macadamiae. The sequence goes on from JAUTXW010002023.1 coordinate 206,803, forward strand.
TAATGTCTAATGTACGCCCTTAGTAATATATTAAGACAGCATCAAATACATTTCTATCCGACGTTTCGCTTTCGATTGCACAAGGCAACTTCAGGGATCTTTGCTCCACGACATCCAACATACGGATATTGAATCAATAAAATCAGTCAGTTATTAATTCCCTAATGAGTATTTATCACTTAAATAGAGAAATTCGGTGAACTTCTAAAAGAGAATGAACACTGCACTTAAGACAGACATTCGCTTAGAAAAAAACAAATTTAAAACTAAAATTTCTTAGTTTAAATTAAATTTTTAAATATCTAAATAGGATACCCTGTCTAATAATTTTTTTTAAGGACGAGTCCCACAATAATAATTGGTCCGTGATGCTACGTTTGTCATATTGATGTTTTTGTTCAGGATTTCACTTATATTTAAAAGGCCGAAAAATTTTCGAATGTTTTTATTATCTAACTTCATGTACCGAATCTTTTAAACAAAGTAAATGCTACCATGTTGCCAAGTTTTGAGTTTTGATAATTTTCTTAAATGTCAACCCTACAGTATGTGTTATATTTAAATAGAGTAATAAAAGACGAATTTAACTAATTTAATTAATACAAGACAAATATCGCATGAATATAATTTTGACAAATCTTGATGTTTGTTTCATAACTTCTTTATTTTAAATCCGATTTTTATAATTTTTTTTACCACTTGATGAATAATTCATTGAGATTGCAATGGAATTTTATAGAAATTAATTAATAATAAAATAAATTTTCTCTCCAAGCCGTTAATGTGAACATCCGCGTTATAAAAAAATGATTTTATATGTTTAATGGTACATTCGGCCAATATTTTAAATGTTTTATTAAAATAATATAAAAATGTTTTATTTAAAAAAGCGATAAAGATTAATCAAAAACACGAATGAAATTTAATTTTACATTAAAACATTGTAACCTCAATAAATTAGTTTATCAACGGGCAAAATAAATAAAAGAATCGGATTGAAAGTAAAAAAAGTATTAAATATTAAACTTCAAAATTTTATGACATATAAAGGAAAACAAAACTTCAAAAAACATGTATGTTGTACAAATGAAAAAAAAATTAAACGTTATTCTGGTTTCTAAAACATTTTATTCAGTACTATTCAAATGTGTTGAAGGAATTGCAAGAGATATAGACTGTGATCTATATCACACGTGGAAACCGATGGTAAGGCATGGTCACATTTCTGCAAGCACAAATAGAACAAATACCTGCTCTGTACGTTCAAATCATGGTGGAGCGAAAATCCCTCAAGATGCCTAGTGAGATCAAAGCGAAACGTCGGAAAGTATTACAAGAACCACATGAGTTCATAATTGAATTACCAAAGCCATAAAAACGTCTATGTTAATCGTATATTGTTCGTATTAGATCTTTAAGTGTATGTAACCATTTCGGTTGCTAATAGTTATATTGATCATAATGTTATACAATTATTTACAATTTCCTTTTATAGTGAAATTAATCTACCGATTTTTTTTTTGGAAAAAGGAACACAAGGGGAATCCAGAGTTTTTGCATTCCACAATGACCGGCCACCAAATTTTTTTTGGCTCTTGTAGAAACATGGCATTTTTGGTAATTTTTTTTAACAAAGACATAAATATAGCAGCTTCTGTTGGTCTTCATTTTCAAATTTCCAACAAAACTGAGCTGGTTTCAGACATCTACGTTCAGTACTGTCTTTTAACAAATTACCAAATATCAAATATTTAAATCATTTTGGAAACATTTTAGTTTAGTTTTATAAACATCACCTATAAAACCTGCAATTTTCGGTAGCGCAGTCCATTTTTTTTTATTTCTAAAACTCACAAAGTACTTTTGATGAAATTTGTCTATTTTTATTGACAAATTTGGCAATACTTCTATCGATCTGTGTGCAGGACGAGGAACAAGCGAGAGCAATCTCAAAGCACTCTGGGAGCAAGTCTTATTTTCAAGGGAACACGCTAATTAGGATATAACTGTCGAAAACAATTAGGATATCTAAATTCTGTAGTGTTCCGATATCCACTAATGATCCATACATTTTAGAACCTTTGTTGTTACTTATTTAACATGAGAGATAAATGTTAATTTCGTATCACGTAATACACCCAAATCATATATTTCATTTACAGTAGTATATTATTCATGGAGTATGGAAAGATCATAGAATTAGTCTTTCTAGTAAACGACACAATCATACAAAATTTAATTTTTCACTTATTGCCATTTAATAATAGTATCGATATCCTTTTGAAGAGCAAAGTAAATCATCTATATTCTCAAATTGATAAAAGGGTTTAAGGTAATCTGAGAATAATAGACAGAAAGCATTTTGTACCACTTCAGTAATATTTTTAATGAATAGCAAAAAAAAAGTGAACTTAAATTTGATCCTTACGGTATGCCATAAGTTGAAATGAACAACATGTTGACGTTTGTAAAGATAGGACATTAGAAACGACAAAATTTTTATGGAAGCCAAATTCATATTCCAAGAATTTTAAATGACACGATCAAACACTTTCTTGAAATCCAAATTACAACATTCGATTGCCCACTTTGATTTTAACAAAACCATGCTTAAAGGTTGATATGGTTCTTTGTATAACACAGTATTGAGGTTTAAAGATATATCTATATCTTGTCAGACTTAGAAAGTACTGCAATTGGTCTATAATTATGAAATTTTTTTAAAAATTGGGAAAATGTTTGCCCTTTTGCACTGATTTGGAAATTTATTATTTTTCAAACTGAGATTAAATAAAAATAATAAGGAATGGAACAGTATATCACCAAAACTTTTAAATATGAAAGAAGGTATGCTGTCAGGACCAATCGCTTTGCCATCCTTTAAACTTGATGGCATCTCTATAACTTCTGAACTATTATTATTTAGGCTTATTAAAGGTGCATTTATACATTTTATGACGTTTATTTGGGGGGGGGGAACAGTTATATCAAATAGGTATATCATATAATTTATTATAGAAAGCCTTTACAGCTTTATCAACATTTGTGTATGGCTTGAGAAAACGCCAGTCATTTGATATGGTCAGTCATAAATAATCTACGATTCAAAAGTTGCATGTTGAGGATGCTAGCGGTAACCATTTCTGTTTTATTTGATCTAAACAAACAGAAATACGCATACTGGGTGGAGTTTATCTTCACTGATAAAACTATAGTAATTAAAAATTTGACAGTTTAATTTAGTAAATACCAGGTATAATATTTATTATTATAAGAAGTTAATAAACTGTAGAAAATCACAAGAAGGTGCGATATATAAGGCTTACATATTTATATAATTAATAATAATAATATAATTATTTAAGTATAGTTTTACACATAAAAAACCTATATTGCTATTTTGAAATTTAATTTATATTTTACACACATTATATTTCGTCTTTACTGCGATTAAAATGCCTTCCTCTCTAAGTCTTACAGCTAGTTAGATAATCTCGATACATAAAAAATGTCTGGAAATATTTAACTACCTTTTACATACTCGCCAAACCAAGTAATGTTTGACAATGTTAAACTTCGTAGTCATATTACCAATAAAATAAATGAAATGAAACCCTATAAAATAACAAAATCACAAGACAAGGTATTTTCGAATGTTCTTCACAATTTTACTCTCTTTGAAAAGGCATTAAAACTAATAAATATAATTTCTTATTTAAGAAACAATTTTTTAGTGCCATATTAAAGAGATTTAAAAAAGCCTAAATAAAAAAACATTCAATTTGGCCAGTTGCCTCAAAAAATTCAAATCATTCAATTTTCATATTACATTGTAGTTTTTAACTGTTCTATTAAAACAAAGACCTAAAATTTGGTGACCACTAGAAGTATCTTTTTATAAGGTTTTTCAAAATGCATTAAACACAAGTAAAATTATGAATGAAATTCGAAAATTCCTTATGTCATGTGATTTATGATGTTTTGAAGACATAGATATCAAAAACCAGCGCAGTTTCGTAGGAAATTTGAAAACGAGGAAATCAGTTATTTTTTTGTTCCGATCAGATCAGATTTTTTTGTTCAGAACAGAAGTCGCTATACTTGTCTTCATTAAAAAAAATGTCAAAAAACCATTTTTCTACAAAAGTAAAAAAATATATGGTTTCCGGTCATAGTGCAATATAAAAACTCTGGATTCCTTTCATTTGTAATCTCACCATCATGTTTATACAAAATAATCTAAAGGAAAAGGCAGTTCCTTATTCACGAAAATTTCTGATAATTGACTTCACTATTCAGAAGAGGTCCTAGGAAGTGTGCGGGCACATACCTTATAGATTGGTCCCTTAGGAACATAAAGAATACCTCCCAGGTGTTTTGTTATTTAAAAGAACTTTCACAAGTGTCCTCTATAATTCTTTCTCGCATGTGTATCATTTTCTTAACAAATGCTCCAGACAAATTGGTACAGCATAAAACAAACCTATTCTCTTTAGTTTTAATACACTAAGCATTATAAAATATCCGTTAAAAAAAAACAAAACCAATAAAATTTGAGAAATTCTTGCCATTTTACATCTTAATAGAGTTCATAACGTTTTATGAACTCCTAAGTGGCATACCTTCTATATACAAGTCTAAAAATCTACACAACAAAACTGTATATACACGTACAAGTCAAAAAAAAAGTTGCCGGTTCAAATAAATACACACTTCGAGCGAATAGTTAAATATTTTAGTGGCGTACGGAACTAACCACTTTTCAATTTTTTCATAGGGAGAAATAAACGGTGTTATTCGCCCCATGAACTATTTGTCAGTCGGTTATAATTCTCCTAAACTTCTTGTTCGGGGGTTGCATATGGTCTTCGTCGTTCTCGAACGTATCGTACACGTAGTCGGGCAGAAATTTCTCCAGCTGTTCTTCGAAGAATTTCTCCAAATGTTTCGCATCGGCATAGACTTGAGAATCCACCTGAAATAAAGACAAATCTAATGAAGTGATTGCGTTCAGGGTGAATCACCAGTAGGCAAGGCCATTTTTAACTAGAATTTCAGCGAAATTATAGCTTTTTGGGGAGAGCTCTTCTGAACCAACCAAAGTTTACATTGCTGGACCAGTGCAAAAAATTATTTACCTGAAATAGCAATGTTTGGACATCTAAGGCTTTTCAAAAAAGCTCTACAATTATCTAAATGTGATAAATGAAGCTGACAATATCCTAAACAAAAAGTGATAATTTCTGAGATCGACCGGAATATGAGATACTGTGTTTGAGAGAGACAGAATATGTTCTACTACATAATGGAATCAATGGGAATGCATTGCTTCCTACGGTAGGGTTGTCCTCGGATGTATTTAAAAATAAAGGTATTAAACTTAGTACATTTACATACAGGGTGTTCCTAAATATCATATACAAACGGAAAGGAGTGTTTCTTTAGTTTATTATATAACTGACATTTTAAATAAACTTAGGCGCGCAAACGGTTCATTACCGATCCACTGGGTGTTGTAATTTGAATATTTTTTCCGTGGTTTTTTTATGTTTTTTTCTAGTGTTTTACTTCATTAAATGTTGAAGCTTTGCTGCAATACTGTATATAAACATATCACACATATTATCAACTGCTGCTTGGAAACTGCCGAAGAAAACCTCTCCGGAAACGTTTTCAAATCATAAGCATTCTCCCCACCCTATCAAAAATTCTCGAAAAAATAATACATGTTCAACTTAATGATTTTGCCACCGTATCCGAGCGAGTCGAAGTAACATCAGGAGTACCTCAAGAAGCAATATTTGTCGCCTATTCATTTCTCTGTTTACACAGCTGACCTGTTTAAAAATATTAAATATTCTAGTGTGCAAAATTATGCTCACGACACCCAACTGTTCCTTTCTTTCTCACTACAATCTGTTGATACTGCTGCAAATCACCTAAATCAGGACTTAGCGTCTGTTATACAATACGCGGAAAGGAATAATTTAAAACAGAACGCAACAAAAAGTGTAGCAATGCTGTTTTGTCCTAAAAGTAAAAAAGATCTAGTCGAAAATAGCTTAAGAATAAAAATCAATGATCAAGTTGTTTCTTGTGCACGTAACTTGGGTCTTCTACTCGACAGAGAACTACGCTTTAAAGAACATATTAGTATGGTGCTAAAGTGATGTTATGCAGCTCTAAGGCTCTCTACAACAATTACAATATTTTAAACTTCATACTAAGAAAAAAATTATGTGAAAGCCTAGTGCTTTCCAAAATGACATATTGCAATACTGTATATTTCCCCTGTCTGGACTTCGTAACAAAACAACGATTACAAAAAATTATCAACACCAGCTGCAGGTCCGTTTTTAGGATGCGTACATTTGATCACATTTCGCATAAAATTAAAGAATTGAAACGGATGAATGTGGATACAGCCTATAGATATCATTTCTCTGTGTTTGTACATAAATTAATAGTCACTAAAACCCCCCTCATATCTACACTACAAAATAAGCTTCAAACCAACTTTTATTTCCTAGATTTCGTACGATTCTGTTCAAAAGATCATTTTCTTATAATACACCGTCAATCTATAACGCCCTTAATAGGGAATTGAAACTTTGCAATCTTAACACATTTCCTCGAAAACTTAAAGATATGCTTACTTCCTAGAAAGTGTACTTTTATTTCTCAATATTTCTTTCTACCATGGACTATTCATTCTCCCGCATTATTTATTTTTTTATTCACTCATATACTTACTGTAAACACGAATCCCCGTGGTTTTGTACTAATGTGAAGGGTGTCTATGCATACTTTTTTATATGAAAAATATAGATATTATATTAGCATTAGTTAGTGTTAAATTGTATGTAAGTTTTGTAAATAGCACTTAACCTCTTATTGTATTGTATATTACTCTTATTGTATAGTATCTTTCATACTTCTTAAATTTAAACTTAGTAAAAAAAAACTCTCGAGGTTAAGTGGAGTAGCTATATAGCTAGACTTCGCCTCCTATCGTCTTATAAACATTTTGTATTTTGTATTTTTAAAATCAATAAAAGCCATTTATTATTATTATTATTACTACATTTAAATACTCTCGAGCTAAAATAGAAACATGTGCTGGGGCGCGATCATGCAATGTACCTCGTTTGATTTCTCAGCATAAGAGGTAAGTCTTGAAGTAATAAAGGCAATTCGTGTTGCAAAAAGTGCCAATATGAATCACCAGTAAGTCGACCAGGTAAAAAGAAAGGACCAATGAAATTATTCCCGATTATACCAACCCATTAATTTAATGAAAACTGCTCCTGAAAATGAGTTTCGACAATTCCATGAGGATTCTCGTCTGCCCATAAATGGTTGTTATGGAAATTCATAATGAAGGTCCTTAAAAAATTGACTTCGTCAGTAAAAAGGATGATACAGTCAAGGCTGGGATTTGATGCTACCCTATTAAGGTACCGCCTGCAGAAATTAATCCTTAAAGGAAAATCCCGGGGAGGAGCGCCTTCCTGCCTGAATGTGAGGTAGAGCAGAGAATCGTACAAGATACGCCAAACAACTTGATGATTAATATTTAATAATACGGAAATTTTTCTAGTACTGGTCTCTGGATGTTCTTCTATTTCATTTAGAACAGCTTCTTTGATCTGTGGTGTTCGGACAGTACGTGGTTTACTGCATTATTGCTATTTTTTTTTAAAGTTCCAATTTCCACAAGACACCTATGAATATTGAATAGTTGGTGATCACTTATTATTCTATTTGGATAGCGCTCCATTTCCAATCGCAAGGCCATACATAAAATGCATATCAGCCATTTCCGAATTCGTATAAATTGTCATTGTAACGAGATTATAACGAGTATTTAAAACAGTTTTACACTTTAGAACACTTTAGAAATGCTATATGTCAAAATTAATAGGACAAAAGATTATCCAGATAAAGCCATAGTCTACTAGACACCATTAAATTAATTTCATCTAGCTAATTACAGAAAATCGTTTTTTTTTCTCGATAAGAGTTAGAGATACGAAAAGATTACAAAATGAAAAGAAGTTTCTAAATAATAAAGAAAAACGATTTTGTTTTTTGGCGGCGCGGTGCAAAAAAGTTAAGAGGGAGAAATGGGGATATGATCCCTGAAAAATATCATCCTGTAGATTCTGACAACCATTTGACATGTACAATCATGTAACTCTTATTGCGTAACCTTATTCCAAAAGTTCAGGTAAATACCTCAAAAATTGAAGGAGCTATAAAGAAAAAACTAAATAAATATTAAAATCACAACACCCTGTAGATCGGTCACGAAGCGTTTGCGGACCTAAGTTTATTTGAAATTTCACTCATTTCGTTTTTACATGATATTTAGGAACGCCCTGTATATTCAGCAAGACGAGACGTACATGATGGACATACAGTGTGTAACAAAAATGTGAAAACCTCCAACTATCTCTAAATTTGAACCAGACATGTATATAAATACGACGAAGATACATTTAATTTCCTAAATGCAACGGTAATTTTTTTTAATTATTAATGTTAATTGTTCAACTGAACAGAAAACCAGTATTTAAATACCAGTTGAGATTTGTCAACGTCAAATTTGAAGTAATGGATTCTCTAAGCGAAATTCTAATGATACTAGGTTATGGGGACCGAAGAAAAACGTTTCAGCAAGTTTGTGAAATATTTAATCATAAATATCATAATCGAAATCACATAGCAAAGTCTACTGCGTGCAAAATTTTGACAAAATTCAATACAATTACATTTTCCGATTCTACTAATTATTCTAAACACGTTTCTTAAGATACAAAGGAAGTTTGATTTTGTGCCAAATTACTTCTTGACAGTGAAAAAGGCTGTTAAGTTTGTTCGACATTTCTACATAGATTTTTCGATTTGTCGTCTCCGATCCTCTATGTTTACCGGCTTAGTTTTGGAAACAACATTCTGGAGATGTCCCCACAAAAAAATAATATAATCGAGGGGCGTCAGGTCTGGGGACCAAGTTGGCCATCCAATATTGCCCCTAACCACATTCCAAAAAAAACACAATGTCAAGGTACCCCTGAGCATATTGTAGGAACGCACCATTCTGCTGCAACCAGAAGTCATTATTTCTTACTGCATTATTCAAGGATTAGGAAACAATTGCGCCAAAACCGGAAAACAATTTCAGTTCTTAATAATTGCAAATATCTGGCACCATTTTGATTTTCCTCTAAAAAAAAGGGCCCAATTATTCTCCGGCCCATTTTCCCAGCCCAAACTCTCGTATCCAGATGACGGTTTCATTTATATTGAAAGTGGCATTACAAACTTCCATCATCGTCTCAAAAAATTCTAAAAGCCTGTCATAGTCACCATCAGAAAGTTCTTGCGGTAGTGTTATTTTATACGGATAGTATTTTTCAGCATCTAGTAGTTGATGCACGAACATGTGGGATGGTTTAGACTAATTTGTCTTGTGGAAATATCGGAATTCGCCCTCAAAACTGACAAATATATCCAAAACATATTGTCATCTGTTCTAGGACAGTATACCTCTCAGCATTCTCCACAAGTCCTGTTGCATTTAATTTCGTCGAAATTTTGCACACAGTATATATTTCACAAACTTGCTGCAACGTGCTTCTTCAGTCCTTATAACCCGTACCATTAGAATTTCTTTTCTTTGTGTTTCGCTTAACGGATACATTATTTTAAAGTTGACGCTGAAAAAACTTAATACTTCAACTAGTATTTAAATACTGGTTTCCGTTTAAGGGAACAATAAACATAAATTTTTAAAAATCACCCTTTTTTCAAAATTCACAAATTAAATCTTAAAAAACATCTTTAGAATAGTTAGTAGAATCGGAAAATGTGATAAAATAAAGGATAATCCATTTAAAATAAAAGTTCCTGTAAAATTCCTCAAAAACGGTAAACTTGACAATGTTGCAAATGTCACACGAGGCTTTGTCGCAATTTCCATACATACTGATGACTTTTTTTACAAATTGTGAGGCCGCCATTTTGTTTCGCCATATTGAAAGTTTACCAAAATGTTACGATTTCATCCCTATATGACTGTAGATTTTTGACCAAAATTGAATCAGTAATTTTTGAGCTGTGCCGCGTACAGATAGAAACAGGCCCACGGGAATGAGAGAACATGTTTTTCGTTATCTAGGGATCCTAAAACTTAAAGATCTGTAAAAATCTCGGATAGTGATTTTCAGGATTACAGTGCTTTCCAAAAAGCAAACATACAAATACTAAGTGATTAAAATGATATAACAGGTAAATATTCAATTAGGTAATATAATAAAAATAAAAATATTAAGACTGTATTTGTGAAAGACAGATAAAAACAATAAAATAAATAACCAAACAATACAGATAAGTCATTGTTTGTTTTTTTTTACTTTCTTGGTTTTTATCTGTCTTTCACACATACAATTTTAACCTTTTTTATTTTTACTCTAATAAATAAATATTTACATGTTTTATAATTTTAGTCACTTCTATATTGATAATATTTTAATCATCGACCTCTTTATATTTAGGATAGTAATTTTGCTGTAATATTATCCTGCAGGTTAAACTGAACTAAAGCATATAATTTAATTTAATTATTAGTTAAAAGTTACTTTGTCAATACGAGATACACTTTTGTCTTTACAGTATGTTAGGTGTTTCAAATACTGAATACTTTAAGTAAATAAAAAATGTTTGTAGTTTACTATATACATAAAAAAGCCCACACCTAGTTAAACGATTATTTTGTAGTAAATAGTTTTTGCTTACCGAATTAAACGTATACGCATTTTTAAACATAAGTCGTACATCTTTTACTAATTCTTCCATATTTTTATAATGACTCTCTGCATTCCAGTTGAGTTTCTGTCTAATTATGTCGAGAGCAATCGGTTTCTTGATAATCTGGTGATATTCAATGTTCTGTAAAATATATATATATATATCAAACATGCATAAAACTGTGATTGTTAATTAAATGCTATACAAATGTGTCTTTTCTAATAAAATGATTTTTGTAGTAAATTAAGGAATAGAGGTTCAATAGTTATTCTCTTTTGTTATAAAAGTAAGCAAATCAAACTTCAGTCTACAGGGTGTTTTTTATTATCACATACATACTTGTTATTTGGAGCTTAAACATTTTATAATGAAATCAAAAGAGATGGCTAGTTTGCTGGAATTTTGACCCTTGATTCGTGCTTATATGAGTCTAAATATAGATATTATTTGGCGGGTTTTATCTTCTCACGTACACAATCATCTGCCTTGTTTCTTATTAAATCTTTATTAAAATATAATATTAACCATTTGAAGAAAACATAATGTTTCCCGAACACATCCTGTATAATTTTCTACAATTTATAATAGTCATTATATAAACATTAATTACTGGGTATCGTGTTATAAATTTGAATAAAATATCTTTAGAAATGAGGAAGGTACATATAGAAAAACTAAAAAATATTTAAAATTTTAACACCCTCCATCTTGAAAACGAAGTTATTTAGGACATGTTTATAAGAACTTTTAGTCATAAAATAAGCCAAGGATTAACCCCTTTCAGTATGTGCATGGCATTAAAAAAACTCCCTGTATAGACCAGAGAACAATAATTTTTTAGACCAGACCCCAAAAAAATTAAGCTGGTATTTTTTTAAAATTGTCGCTCTTTTAAATTAACCTAAGTTTACATATCTACACCTTCCGCAACTTTAACATATTAATTAATATCTGTCAATAAATATTGTAGATGTAGAAAGTGAAGATCACTGACAACTCCTGTCAAGTTAAACATTGTGAACACGTTTTTTAATATGTAATTTCACCAAAAATTCCTTTTTTCATTTTAAAAATGAATTTGAAAGGGGATTATTTGTGGTATATAGGGATTGGAAGACGTACCGTCAAACGCAGTTTATGCACGAGATGCAAATTTGCTGAATCCAAATCGGAATAGGTAGGTTTAGTATTTTATTTATTACTGAAGTTTTCCTCAGATTTTTCTTCAAAATCGTTGTAAAACGCTTTGCAAACTTGTATCCAAGCATCACTTTTTTATTTTAATCCTTGTATACCTCTTAAGAATTCGAAACATCCCATATTTTAGGATATTTCCTAACACTCTAAGATGTGTACTAAACAAATTTTAAACTACGACACGGCGGCTCGAAAATACCGAATACCAGTCGCGTTTACACCAACACGCTGCGTCGACGCGACTTCACTGCTGTATCGTATGAACGCGCATAATCAAATTTATAATATTTTCCAACCAATCTAAAAGTGCGGTTTGCGCCTTGCCATAGTTCGCCAAGGAGTTCAAAATTTTTAGATTTTCATCTTGACAGGAGATATCAGTGATAGAAAATTAAGTATAGTTTCCGACAAATATACCTCAGAAACTATTATAATTCGAAAAAAAAAACATGAGAACCATTTTTTTTTCAGGATATCCTTACCTTAATTTTTTCCTTTACATAATTGCTCTATCTACAAAATTCTGGCAGATATTAATTTTTTTCTTAACTTGCGGAGAGTCTAGCAATGTAAACTTTTAATAGTTCAAAAAAAAATTTAAATCTAACTTTCCCGAGGATTCACCCTCCACAATCTGTACTATCTATTAATCCAAAAAATAACAGAACCTTATCGCTTCGACCAAAATTTGAACTAAAAAAAAAACAATTTTAATCAAAACTTACCTCAGGGCCAATCACCTCTCTGAATGGCAAACTGGTTTCGTATTGGCAATAGAGCTCTAGCACGAGACGTTCAGCAATCTTTCTTTCTTTGAGACTCAGTTCTCCCTCCTTTTTCTCGCTTAAAATACTTTCGGGGATATCGGAGAAATTCATACAGAGCAGACACTGCCACGTATCGTTCTCCCTGCAATTAGAATTTAACCTTATTATATTTTATAACAAACTAACATTTCAGACATCATGCAACAACAAAACGGCATTCAAAAAAAAAAAAATATATGATAACGTCACAATTACACTTTAAATAGAAAAAAATTTAGCTAGCTAATCACTTATCAGAAAGAAATATTGATGTAAAGAAAAATATTGTTCTAAGGTAAATTTGTTGAAAAGAATCTAAAAAGATTATTCCAATTTATTATCTTGTAAAAAATACTATTTCATTAATGATTTTATATATGAAACAAAAAGGTACACCAAAGTTATCTCCAAATGTATGGTATAAACGGTTAGCCATTCAAACATAAAAATATCGAAAATGTAACAGAACTAACTAATTTATGTCATGCGGAGCTTTGGCAAGATGGATTTAAAAATATTGTATAGAGATTACAATATTAATTGCCATATTAAGTTATTGAAGTAATAACCATATTTGCTTCATGAAATTATTAACCTATCTCTCTTGGTCCTTTTTACCTACGTACTTTTTAACACAAGATCTATAGATTCTTTATATTTATTATTAATACAAGGGCCTTTCAACAAAGATTGGGTCTGAATTTTTTACGGCCCAGTGCAACGAGCTACATAGCGCCAAATATCAGAAAATATCATCCAAGTAGGCTTCTTTCATTTTGCGAAATGTCAGTTGTCATAAATTATTTATCTGATTTTGACGCCGCTCTAAAGTTGAGATACTGTTACCGCGCCTCTAAGAATCGTGATGGATGAATTGAAAGAACAAAGATATGCGCTCAAATTTTGTTTTCAGTAATTATGGCTAGATCTGCTTGTTTTCGGCATAAAGGGTTTAGTAATGGCAGATTCAAGGCGGTCAGGTTAGTGCACCTGGACCAACTCTCAAATATTCTTAAAATATCTGCTGGAAGTGTTCTTACTCTTTTACAGAAGCATTTAAACATGTCTAGAGTTTGTGCTCGCTGGATTCCGCGTATACTGACACCAGATCAAAAAGCGAGTAGGATAGCGGTTTGTGAATACTGGAAACAATGCGTTGAAGAAGAAGGCGAAGAATGGTGGAAGACCATTATTACTGCGGATGAAACTTGGATGTATTGTTATGATCCGGAAATGAAGCAACAGAGTACACAGTGGGTAGAAAAAGGAGGACCACCTCCAAAAAAAGCACGTGCGCAAAAATCTGCCGCTAAAGGTCATAACATTTTTTGATCACAAAGACATGGTGTATACGCACATGGTCCCACATGGTAGTGCAGTAACTGCCAGTTATTATAAACAAGTTTTGTTCCAGTTGATAAAGGATTACATCCCCAAAAAACGACCTGAGCTGATTGGAAAGTGAAAACTTTATCATGATAACGCTCGCCCTCACGTAGCGAATATAGTGACCGAGTTTTGGAACACTAAAAATATCAGGTGTGTCTGCATCCTCCATATAGTCCAGACATAGCCCCTTGCGACTTCTATCTGTTTCCTCAAGCCAAAAAAGACCTCAAAGGACGACGATTTCAAACAGAATTGGATGCTGTTAAGGCTTTAGAGGCTTGCGCCATGTCTTTGAACAATGGCAGCGCCGTTGGGATAAGGTTATTGCATTACAGGTGGACTATATAGAGCGTGATAAAAGTATTGTTGTTTAAGATTAATAAATAAAGTTTTGGTAGTACTAGTTCTATTCTTTGTTGAAAGGCTTTCGTATATTAAGATGGCAGTAAAAGTTGCTGAATAGCTTACAAACAAAAGTTTTTTGAAATAATTCAAAATAATTTTATTCTTTTAGTTTTCCAATAGCATCAGTTTTACTTTTTTAAGGGACTAAGGAAAAAAAAGGACATCAAGGCATCGCTGAACATTGTTACGCTAACGACTATGGAGCCCATTCATCAGAAGCTCCTTCACACGGGGAAAAAAGTTGAAAGAAAATTTTAAAACAGTATTCTTCGAATATAAAAATCGCATCTTTATCAAGCCCGGAATTTCTGAAAGACAAAGCAACAAAAGTCCTGTATAACCGGGGATCAAAACTAGGCCATTTCTGAGAAAATAAATTAAGCAAATTAAATATTTTACTATCCAAGATTATTAGTTATATCATTAATAATTCAATTATTAAAGTTTTTGTTTAAGAAATCGCAGATTTAAAAAAATCGATAAATTTCTTTTACCCTGAACTTCCCTCATTATGAATTTTTTATTTATAGTTCCGCAGTCATTTAATAACACATATACATATGTACTGTCATTCAATACCATATTGATTTTTTCAACATTTCATCTGACCGGCATTTTGTTCCGCCATCTTAATGTTACCAGTTCACTTGATTTTTTTCCCAAATTCTAAGTAAATTAGATAACTAATTTTTTAGTAATATATTTTGTTAATATTTAACTAGGTCGCCATGTTTAGCCATATTGAATTTTTACCAAAATGTTACAAGGGACCCTGTAAACCCTAGGAAAGGTGATCTTTTTTAGATTACTATACTTCCCTTTTACAAGGAAACCAAAAATATACATTTGTTCTGAATGGCCTTTATTTTATACTACACAATCCGGCAACACGGAACGAAACTCACCTGTTGCTGTAGTTACTTTTCTCTATATTACTACTGCATACAGACAGAATGGTTCCATTATTGAGCAAACAACTATAAAATTTTTATCTAGTTATATTATTGTTAACACCTATGTGTTATTCGTGTGTGTTAGAAAATATTTACAACAACTGAATATGATTATTTAAAGCAAAGGGAGACAAAACGCACATTTAGCTGCAACAATTTATCGAGAACGATTTCCAAACAGAAGACTACCAAAAGATAGAACATTTGAATAGGTATCAACATCAACGTGTAGGAAAAACAGGAAACGTGTCTCCAAAGAACTAATTTTACTATTTTTTTTTCGTCATATGAAGAATTACTATACAATTTTACAATCGAATATTTGCCGCAGGAGAGCAGATAAAAGATACTTCAGATACACTCCTAGAAGTTTGTGAAAATTTGATTTTTCATAGGTTTTTAATACCTAATTGGACGACAAAAACGTAAAATCTTATTCCTAAATCGAACACAATGATCTAATTTCACTAGCATTCTAAATACCAAACCGTGTAGTGCAGAATGTAATTGAAATGTTGCCGCCTTGGCAAAAAAATCATACATTTTAAAACGATCATAACCTTGAGTGTTGATTCCCTACTATATACGACTTTCTTTGCTCTAAATTAGCTCTTAAAATATTTGTGTAGTTTTAATTAATTTAGTTAATATTAGCTTTTAGTTTACGGACAACGATCAAATACCGCCAAAGGAACTTGTTACTCTGTCTGCAATCTTCAGACAAATTTTTGAAATTGGAGGAGTTGATGCTTTATACCGAGCATGCCATACACTATAAATATTCCCCAGAATAATTTTTCTGTAACGCTTTAATGCAACATAGAGCTTGTAACTTAAAATAAATATTCTGAACCTGGAAAAAATGAATATAAAGGAGATTAATTGACTAGTTCTATAAAAGTAACATTTTTAAGCCCAATAGTTATATTTTATGCCAATTAAGTTCAATATATTGCGAAGATTTGCATCTTTGTTTAGCTGGAAATTAAACCGAAACAGACATTAATAATGCTGAAAGAATATTAGCAAAATCTACATTTACATATATTTTTGAGAAATAACATGAAACAATCATTATTCTTCTAGTTATACGAACCTTTTGCCCTTTCGTTTGCTATGAAAATAATATTTGTACAATTACAATTACGTTTTGAAACTAGTGTTATTATCATATTTTAATTCTAATTCTATGTAATAAAAGAAATCATAGAATATAATAAGAATTTTTCTTTGTCCCTTTGTCTCACTTTTAAGAAAAAATAAGTAGAAATATAAATTAATTTTCCAATTGATTTTTATTGTATTACGCTCTATAAGCATATCAAATATAAGAATAAAATAAAAATGAATGCAAAAAAAAACAAAACAAATAAGCAAACAGTCACTGCCCAAAATAATCTGGCACTGTATGTATTAAAATTAATTTAGCTAATATTATGCAGGGTCGACCACCACATGCGTAATTGTGTAATTTTGTTGCCTTATTAAATATAAATTGGAGATTTTATGCGGATGCGGATGCAATTTAAAAAATGGAGACATAGTATGCGTCAAAAAAAAAGTAGCATACAAAACTTACATTATTTAAATTAAATACCCTGTATGATATTGTATACTTGAATTTTCCATTAAAACTTAGGCTAAATTTTAAGGTTATCTATAAAATACCTAACTTAAAGGGTTTTTCAAATTGTTTTTTTTTTCAAATAGTGAATGACATCATAATAAACTGCAAGTTTAAGATATTTTGAGCTGACAGTATTAAGATCTGTTTTTCAATAAAAATGGAAGGCATACTTTTACCAAGAATGGTTATTAACTATAAACGGGTGCCCTGGTATAGTTTTAACCAGTAGAAAGTATATTTGATTAACTATTAAACTGTAATAGGATACATAGGTACATTAGACATTTTTTGTATAATTTTTATCAAATGCGGTGCTAATGTCTATTAAATTACTAACAAAACATCGGTTTTTGTATAACATGTTTTAGAATAAATTCTTGCCTCCATACAACTGCCAAGTGCATGTACAGGGTGTCCAATTTTGGTTGTAAATGCAAGGTATCTCCGTTATTTGCAAATATTTAGGGTTGAGGTTTTCGCGACACCGTGCCACTTTTTTGTCAAACTCAAGCCGCCGTAATCAGATTTTCCATAGCCCGCCTCGTTTCGGAGATACAGGGCCAAATTGAAAAAATTACATTTTGGTATACCCCTCGTATCTCGGTTATCTTTTAACGTATCGAAAAGGTAAAAACTGGCTCTTGTAGAGTTTTTACGTAGAATCCAGTGGCGTGGACAGATTTTTACTTGGGGCCGTCGTTTTTGATACACGACCCAAAGTTACGTTTTTTTTTTTAAATGGGACACCCTGTATATTTATACGTAGTCCTATTCGTCTTATTATGAGCTTTTCAAAAATATATAGTTATCTATACTTATTTTAAAAATAAGCCTACAGTTTAAGTTTTTAAGAATATATTAAGTATATCTATTTTTCGTAATTACCCATGTTCAAATGAACTGCTCAAACTGATTTCCGTTTTCTCTTAGACATCTCTCACACACTCTTGCAATTTTACCCAGTGCATTTGAAATGACTACATTGCGTGCTTGTATTTGCAAAAATGCCTGCTCAGTGGTATTACGCAGGTCTTGAACTGTGTCATGTCGTGTACGAAAAATTAAATTTTTTAGGTGACCCCATAAAAGGAAGTCCAATATGGACAGATCAGGCGACCTAGGAGGCCATCGGACAGGTCCGTGCGTTCCAATCCAGCGTTCGGAGAAGTTCTCTTCTAAATACCGCCTCACAATTTGGGAGTTATGTGCTGGAGCTCCGTCTTGTTGGAAATATATTTGATTCACATGTGCTAAAGGGACATCTTCTATGATTTCTGGCAATATATTTTGCAATATTTCAAGGTAGCGATTAGCAGTGAGACCTCCTTCAAAAATATGAAATTTTATTTTGGTTCCTAGTACGAAACAAGCGACATTAAAGCCAAATCTTCCTTGTTGCTCGCGTGGAAATATCAAATGTCGATTTTCAGGTGACCAGTGTCTCGTATTGTGCCTATTAAATATTTCAGCACTGCTTATATACGATTCATCTGACCATATAACCGCCCTTCCAAAATTTTGGTTAGTATTAATTTTTTGTAAATACCACTGGCAAAAATCAATACGTCGTTCTGCATCTCCAGGATGCAGATTTTGCACAACTCTGACTTTACAAGGTTTATACTTATGTTTCTTTAAAATCGTTTGAACCCGAGACTTGATTACACCCACTTCATTCTCTATTTTTCTACAGGACGTTACATTTACACTTGCTAAGACGTTAATTTCATCAGCCTCACGAATCTCTTTGTTATATTTCTTTGATCTGGGCTTTTTGAAAGAGCCAAAATTTATTAAATTCGATTTCAGCCTATAGAATTTTAATTTATTTGGCTGCCTCCTTTCCGGATATCTATATAACAAAAGTTTAAGTTTTAAAAAAGATTGCAATAATAATTATGAAAATAAAACATTACCTAATGAAATAAAGCTCAGAAGCAGCGTTTATATTTTCATGACTCTCTATGAAACAGGTCAGCATATTATATTGCTCAAGTTTTCAAATAATTGATAACACGTCTATTAGTATTAACATCAAAACTTCATTTACTTTATGACAAAGCAGTGACAAAGCTATTTTTGACAACCAGTCCATGGCTTACTATGAAAAATATAGATAGATATTATTACAAACCTAAATTGCAGCCTTATTTTTTAAAATAAGTATATATTTTTGAAAAGCTCATAATAAGACGAATAGGACTCCGTAAAAATATACAGGGTGCCCCATTAAAAAAAAAACGTGACTTTGGGTCATGTATCAAAAACGACGGCCCCGAGTAAAAATCTGTCTACGCCACTGGATTCTACGTAAAAAACTCTATAAGATCCAGTTTTTACCTTTTCGATACGTTAAAAGATAACCGAGATACGAGGGGTGTCCCAAAATGCAACTTTTTCAATTTGGCCCTGTATCTCCAAAACGGGGCGGGCTATTGAAAATCTGATTACGGCAGCTTGAGTTTGACAAAAAAGTGGCAAGGTGTCGCGAAAACTTCAACCCTAAATATATGTAAATAACGGAGATACCTTGCATTTACAACTAAAATTGGACACCCTGTACATAAATTAAACGAATGACAGCATATTCACTAAGGAATAATGCTCCTTTACATAATTCTTGTCTACTCAATGAATCAAGCAATTTTCAATGTTTCAATAACATTGTTATAAAAATAAAAACGACTGTCGTTTTATTGTAGTATTCTGATTTATTATTTCAATAACGTGTTATACAAAAAACTGATTTTTTCGAAACCTTTTTTTATAGAGGAATGACCAAAGAATTTGAAAAAAGTTTTGATTTCTATAAAATGATACCTGTCAAAATTTCCACTGAGTGTGGTAGCAAGTAATAAAACATCTGTCTTTACTAGAGATGAGCATTTTATCGATAGTTATAGAATAATTACTCATGGGTATGCAATGTCGATAGGTAGCCTATAGCATCGATAGATATGGATTCCATATTTATGAAAGTAGAGACTTTTTTGCTGTTCAATTTATTTGCAGGACGTTATCCTCCCTAAAACTATTTCCCAAGAACGTCTTTGTTACAACTACCGATAGGTATCAACAAACTATCAATAGGTAGAAAGAACTATCGATAACTTAATTTTATCGACTAATTTTCACCTATCGTCTATTATCGCCCATACCTTGTCTTTATGGCTTACATAAAATATTAAAAAATTCATTGTTATACAAGTCAGTTCAAAAGTTCGAGCCAAAAAAAGTAAATCGCTGGGTACCCCTTTGGGGCCCTGTATCTCCGTTAATGGGCATTTTACTTATACTTACGGCCATTGTTTATAAGTATTTAAATTCCCCAAGAAAAGTCTTTTTTAACATCTCCCCAGGATTGCTCTATTTTGGAATGTGAAAAGATTAATAAAGCTTTATTAATTATTGGTTATTTAAAATACACGACACTGTAGAACGTGGTTTGATGTGAATTCTTATAATAAAAAGAAGTGGAAAATCACGTTTAGAGTTTCAGTTTTACTTTATTTGTACCTAGAGGAATCCGTTTATTTTTATTAAATCAGGGGTGCAGTTTTACGTTTTGAAAGTCCAATAAAACCCGCGCATTTAAAGGACCAGGCATTAGTTAAATTGAAAAACGGTTAATAAATTCAGCCTGACGGGCTAAAATGTAAAGAATTATATGCTGCGTTTTCTGACTTAACCTGTATATCTTCAAATAATGTTAGATGGGTGTATGTCCTCCAATTTATATTTAAAAAAGAAATTTAGCAGTTAGAGACCTATGCGTATGTGGTGGGCCACCTGTTTAATGGTAATAAATCAGTTAAACTGAGGCGCAGATGATTGGAACGAATCTTAAAACTTTCAGCTTCCTTTTTTCCCAGGTTTTAAATAAAACAATTACATATTTCAATCTTATGAGAATTATATTCTTATTCTAGTATATCAGATTTTTATACAACTATAATTTAGGTCTCTTCAAGGAGCACAAAGCACACAAAGCTTAAAATATTTTTTTTAACCTTTAATTGTAGATCGGTTAATTGCTTTATAATTATTTAAATTTGAAGAAAAAGTTTTTTTAACATCTATCCGAAACTGCCCTATTTTGGAATTTGAAAAATTATAAAGCTCCAGAATCATTGGTTACTTACGCCAGATTATAGAACGTTCTATTTAATGTGAATTCCTATAACAAAAAAAAATGGAAAACCACGTTTAGAGTTTGTCTTACTTATTATTTGTGCCTAAAAGACTCGGTTTATTTTTATTAAGTCAGAGTGGCAATTTCAATATTTTTGAAAGTCTTATAAAACCCGAGTTTAAAGTAAATTAAATATATTGAAAAATAGTTTTGGTTAAACTTCCTGAAATTTTAATATGTGATGATCCCTTAAACTTCATGATAGAAAGGGCCGATTGCAGAGTTCTCAAGCTATGGCAGAGAAAAATGGCAATTTTGTGGTACCTAGAAATATTACAAAACATTTATTTCTGTATTATTAACATTTAACAATTTAATAAGATTGTATCATAATACATGAACATAAACAGAAACACTACAAAAGCAAAATGTAGCCAAAGTATGTATGTGCACATGGTCGCAAGACTGTGTGTGCACATTCATAGCAAAAAAGTCATACATCCTAATTACATTATTAAGTTAAAATAATTCATGGTAGCATACTAGTCATAATAATATTAAAATAATCTATAAGAATGGAATTATGTGTTTTATTCTAATAGTATTGTTTTTAATCAATTTGCCTAATTCTTTTTTATGCTTTCAAATTTTCTGTTCCTAAGCCATATCGGTAAGATATTGGAATTTTTGGAGCTACATAGGAAATAGATCTCTGCGTAGCATTAAACTGAGTTTTTGGTAAAGCTAAATTTCGATTTGTGTTTGATCTAGCCATGATACCATGGTTGACTAAATTATGGAAAATATTTCTGGTTAAGGATAACCTTATTATAATTTTGTTTATATAACTGGACAATTGAAAAAACTCCCGATTGTTCGAATAGCAAATCAGAAGGAAATGTCTTAGTCTTAAATTTAATTATTTTCAAGATATATTTTCGTGTTAGAGTAACATTTTTATGTGCAGATCCCCAACAAACTATGACATAGTTTAGTCATGATTCATCTAATGATTTATATTCCGTTATGATAACATCCCTGCTTTAAAATGTAACGTAGTTCATAAAATTTGTATTAGAAATTGATCGAAGTGGAGAATATTTAATATTTTCTACAGACATAACAAAGCCTGAGCATTTACAGTCATGGGAAAAATAACAATGAGATGAGTGAATCTTAAATGCATTTTTGTTAGGTAATCCTTGAATTGATTGCTTTATCACACTCCTTAAAATAATAATTTCTAAATAACAAAAATCGATCTGTAGAGGGAGTAAATAAAATTATTATTATATATTTTAAGTTCATATACTCTCATATACTCTTGTTCTTGTTTTGGCTAATTAACTATGATTATTTTAATTATTATTAAATCTAATTACTCTGATACAAATTACTCTTTACAAAAGTATAAATATACTAGAGTTTTTATAACATACTAGCGGATACCCGGGACTTCGTTCGCGTATATGACTATAATGAGCGGGATGTCAAGAGGTACTTAAATCGCCTCATTTGAGTACAATGCATTCTCTGGCTGTAAAATAGTTAAGCTACTACGCGATTTTATCTAAAGCATGCGACATAGGGTTGACCACGGGAAAAACAATCGTAGCGCAAGTCTACTCCAGCTCTACTTAAGGATTACCCTTGAGCTTTGTTATCATGGAGAAATAAAGCTTTAAAGGAAACTGTACACGTTTAAACTGAAAAGGATAATCTGACGGAATTAAAGGGATATGTGGTATAAAAACTATTTCTCCCAGCCAGGGCCAGAAATAATAGTAAACTCTATTACATTGTTTTGTAATGTTTTAACCTGTAGCCGAGTTCCATTACACAATTTTGGTGGTTTTAAATTTCGAGTAAGCATCACTGGTGCCCTCACTTTTAAAGTTCTCATGAGGAGGGATTCCTGAAGGGTTTAGAGAGTGTAGGAACTCGACAGTATAATTAACCGCATTTTCTTGGTCTATAACTACGTCTATTGAGTAGTATGTTAAGTGGAGCAGCAATTTTTTCCAATAAAGCTAGATTTATTTTATCTGCTATGCTATTTTTTGGAGTTAATAAAGCTCGTTTTTTAAACCAAGAAGCGGTTTTATTTTGACAACTTTCGAGTCCACTATAAACATTACCCCTTAAATATTCACACCCTTGGAAACTGAGTTTCGAAGAATCCCTTCTTATCGAACCTCTTCACTCTAAAATCAAGCTGTTTGCACAAGCTCAGCTTTCTACGATCGCAAAAATTCAATGACAATTTTTTCAAAAACCCTGTATGAATTTATAAATAATCTTAAAACATGTAATAAAATAAAAAGAATGTGTTCAAGTGTTTTTCCGAATAACTAATTGTTTTTGAAATAAAAAATATAATATTAAAGAGATGGTTTCCCATTGAATTGCTTTTAAAAAAATAAAATATAAAGCATATTATGTTCAAGCATTTTCCGAATAACCAACGGTTTTTTAAATAAAATATAGTATAATATTTAAGGGATGGTTTTACCCCTTTGGACACATTGTATGAATTTTTTAGAAATCCTAAAATATGTAAAAAAATAAATTAAAAACACGTGTTCAAGCGTTTTTTCGAAACACTAATCCTTTTAAATAAAAAATATTATATTATTTAAGTGGTGGTTTTACCCCTTTGAACACCCTGTATGAATTTTTAAAAAATTCTAAAATATGTAAAAAAATAAATTAAAAATCACGTATTCAAGCGTTTTCCCGAAAAACCGACCGTTTTTTAAATAAAAAATATTGTAATATTTAAGGGGTGATTTCAATCCCTTGAAATTTGAGTTTTGAAAAATACCTTCTTATCGAACCTCTACAGTTTAAAATCAACCTGTATGCCAAAATTCAGCCTTTTACCTCAAGCGGTTTGAGCTAACTAACTCTTTTATATACCTATTGGTATAGAGTATAGATTGCGGAAATTTGCGGCCATATTATTGTATTATGTAAAAATTGAACAATCTGTACATGAACTTAGAATATGCATAACAAGTTTCTCAAGACATTTTACAGGCATTCTTTGACCAGAAGTGAACTTCAACATGCTTATGTCTATTATTTCTAGGAATCCCAAAATTGACCTTGTTCCGACTTAGCTCGAAAACTGTCCGATTGACTCCTTCATTTGTTTGCACCAATAAGTTTAGTAAATCACATATTAAAAATTCAGGGTGTTTGACCGAAAGCGTTTTTCAATTTAATTATTAGTGCCTGCAGTCCTTTCACTTCAATAATTTCGGACCATGTATTCAAGCAATTTCCAATCTGTATTTTTCAGTAATTATTCCTTTATTTAACTCGAATCCGAATTGGATGTAACGCTTTTCAAATAATTTTTAATTTTGTTACATAAACACTTACTCGACACTCAAATTAGGAATATGACAGTACTGATGGAACACTTTCGGACATTTGTCACAGCAAACCAACTCTCCACCGTCCATGCACACGGCACACCAGTCTTCATTTGGATCATCCTTGCCGGTGTCCATTAGTTCCGCTTTGATTTTGGCTGCCGGATTCGCATCTCCTGTGGAGCTGTCTACGTGAGGGGATCCACCTAAAATGTATTAACGGTTGCCAAAAAATCTTCATTTTTCCTTTTGAGAAACTATTTGAAACTAAAAAAGAACTGCTAACTGTACCAGATATTTAAAATATAAATTTTCCTTTTTATTCATTTTTTACATGATTAAGTAGGGTTTAGGACTACTCAAAAATGTATTTTCATTTTTTGTTGTTGTTTATTATTGTTGTATTGTATATATATATATATATATATATATATATATATATATATATATATATATATATATATAGCGTCGCAGTCATCAACACTCAAGTCTCTATTCGGACGCGAGAATAATGTGAATAATGCCAAATGTGATTTTGGCGAAACGTCAGCAAAACTCTTCTTTTGATGACACACAATATAGGGTACACGCAATATTTTTTTTGCCTTTTCGAATACCGCTTTGAAACTTAGGTACGCTTAATAACTTATTAAAATGCATATTTTGACAGATAATTGGATTATACATCACTTCCGGTTTAACAGAAAATGACCTAAACTTCAATATATTAAAGGGAACCCTGTATATTTTTTTTCATAATCGTATTCTGTGCAAAATTCCCTTTCCAATGATGTATCACAAGTTTTATTTCTCTTTCAAAATGGCGACCATAAAACCGGTTTTCTGAAAAACGTTATATTCACCATATAACATATAAAACAAAAGACAGTGTCAAACTTCTGACGAGACCTGATTAAAATGAAACTTTTTAGGTTAGAAAAAACATGAAAGCATGTTATTATGTTTTTTCAAAATATTACGCCTTTTCGAAAAAAAAAATTAAAATGACAACTTTTAATATAATTAATAAAATAATAATATAATAACAAATAAAAATTAAAATTAAAATTGGACCTTGTATATTTTATTTATCCGTTAAATTTCTCGTTAAATTAAGTTTTCAATAATATGCCACAAGATATCCTTTTATCGTTAAATTACAACAATATTTCGATTTTTCGTCCCAGCTACGTCATTTTTTATCGGGGAAACTACTAAATCAAAATTTACCATTTTTATTAGTTAAACTATGTTAGATTTATTTACTCATCATTTTTAATAGATAATAACCAAGTATTTTATTTTATTTTATTTAGTCTCAACATCATCATTCTAATACTCAAATCTCAATATTCCAGTTTATAGAAATAGGTAAACTGACCATTTAATTTTTATAAAAACGCGACAGTCGATTAATATAAGCATTTTAAAATAATTTTCGCTTATATTGATTTTAAGTTTAATTGATTCTAGATGGTCACTTACGATCGTTCAACGTAAATGTAATTCAATCGCATTCTACAACTGCCAAAAACCAGATAATGACAGGCGTATTATGCTATTTTGTTTTTCATAGCCTACTACTTTTTTTCAATGTACGCGATTTAAGCTGCATTTGTGTTGAACGATCGTTAGCATCTAGGAACAATTAAACTTAAAATTAATATAAGCGAAAATTATTTTAAAATACTTAAATTAATCAACTGTCACGTTTTGATAAAAATAAAATGGCCAGTTTACCAATTTCTATAAACTGGAATATAGACATTAGAGTATTAGAATCGCCAACACTACTTATACAGGTATGGGTATAAAATGAACAACCTAGGCTTGTTCATTTAAGTTTCAATGTTATAAACAAATCTGACACATGTTGAGACTAAATAGAAGACTTAGTTATTGACTACTAAAAATGATGGGTAAATAAATCTAACATAGTTTAACTAACAAAAATGGTAAATTTTGATTTAGTAATTTCCCCGTAAAATTATGTTGCTCGGAGGAAAAATCGAAATATTGTTGTAATTTAACGACAAAAGGATTAAATTGTGACACATTATTGGAAACGTAATTTAACGTGAAATTAAACGGATAAATATAATATACAACGCCACATTTAAATTTTGGCAGATAATTTACATTAAAAGTAGACATTTTTTTTTTCGAAAAGGCGTTATATTTTGAAAAAGAAACACAATAATATGCTTTCATGCTTTTTCTAACCTAAAAAGTGTCATTTTAATCAGGTTACCTCAGAAGTTTCACACTGTCTGTTTTGTGTGTTATATGGTGAACATAACAGAACATTTAGAATCAGGTATAATTTAAAAAAAAATAAGTTATATTAGATATGTCTGACAAGAGACCTTATATTTCGTCAATATGAAAAAAAAACTAGCCATTTTGTTTTTTAAATTATTATTGTGATACCTTTAAAAATTAGGGTTTCTCTTAATATGCTGCTTTGTTTAACCCGCATATATATATATATATATATATATATATATATATATATATATATATATATATATATATATATATATATATATATATATATGAATAACCTCCATAGATTTTTTTTTAACTCTATATATTATATGTCCAACAAACGGGTTTCATAGTTGTTGTTTTTAAATCTTTTACATTTTAACTTGTTATAAACTTGGCATTTTTTAAGATATCGAAATGATCTGACAAAAAAAATATTGTTGAAAGTTTTTTATAATATTATATTAAGAAAGTGTCAATAGTTTTAAGATATAAATATATGGGCGTTTAAAAATTAGACACCCTGTAAATTTTACATTCAAAAACATATTTTTGCTCTTTTTTCTGAATCTAAATATATCGGAGATGATACCTTTATTTTTAAAAATAAACCAAACAATGGAGAAAAACTTCGCCATTAGACAAATTGGGTAGAGTTCCCGTTCATTTTTAAAAATAATTGTATCAAACAGAACATTTAGAATCAGGTATAATTTAAAAGTAAAAATGCAAGTTATATTCATATGTCTGACAACTGACACCTTATATTTCGTCAATATTACTAAAAACTAGCCATTTTGTTTTTTAAATTATTATTGTGATACCTTTAAAAATTAGGGTTTCTCTTAATATGCTGCTTTGTTTAATTTTTAATTTAAAAAATTTAAAGTGATAAACAAAATGGTTATAGGTCTTATTAAATAATAAAAATATCACAAAAATGTGTAGTGAATAACCTCCATACATGTTTTTTAACCCTATATATTATATGTTCATCAAACGGGTCTTGTTTTGTTTATTATAAATGTACTAGGCTTTGATACCTTTACCTTCAAAGACATCCTGTGCCATCCGATGTAATGTATATTATCTATTGGTCTATTTTCAATCTAGGTTAGTAGGATAAATAATTTAGAATTAAAAAGTTTTTAATATATTTTATTTTCTGTGAATTATTTATAATATATAATCAGGAAACCAAAACTCTCAGAGTCAGATCCCATCAAAATTCTTAGTAATTTGCAACATAAGCATATGGAAGTACTATAGAAATACTATTAACATAGCGAGATGGTACTGTGACGTATGGTTATTATGGATATTATCCAATAAAAAAACTTTTTTAGCAACAAACTTGTGCTCATCCTCTACCTTACCTCAGAAGCAATAATGAAAACAGTTGATGGAGCTAAAATATATTATTATTTTAAACATATTTTTGTGTACACCAAGGCATTATTTGTACGGGCCTACCATCATTTTTTCTCATTTAAGTGAACTTGTTTCATAACTCTTCAGAGATAAGGTGCAAGTTTTAACACTTCTCAACTTGTAACTAATAAAAGAAAACGCTGTAAATTTAAGGTTTATTAAACGTGAAATATAACATGAACACTACATTCTTTTTTCATATTTTCTTACCCTTTTGCCTGCCCTCTGCTAAAACTTGGACCCCATTCGAATCGAGTTTCGCTATTGTAGCCATAAGATCTTTAACCGACTCTTCGCAAAATTTATCCAAGCTACGTTCGGTTTCCTGATGACCCTGGATGTGATTCGGGCTCGGAGTTTTGGGAATAGTGGAAGTTACTGTTGCCGGCGTATTTTTATTGGCCTCTGGTTGTTGCCGAAGTGTTATCTTGAAATTGTCATTAATGGTTGGAAGACTGGATGTGTTTCTGTTTTGCACTAAGTTGCTGGAATTTTCTAAAATGAAACAGAGTAATTAAGTAAAACACAGAACTGAGTAGAATATGGAAAATAATATTCACTATGGCTTTAGTTGATTTCACAGGGCGAGACGATGAGACTTTATAATAAATGATAGTTTATTATATTGAATCGACCTTTTGTGAAAAATTGACTTATAAACAACACCTTTAAAAACATAATTTAAATGTAAGTCTTTGGTTTGCCTTGTTTGATAATTATGCACCCATATATTATAAATAAAAATGAGACATTAAAGTATTTTTTGTATATTTATTAAATAAATTAAACAATAAAACTATGGCTTTAGGAGATAACCTGTATTTCAAGAAACCCATATAAAAATAATGAAGCCATTTTAAGGAAAAAACACTGGAATGTTTCCAACTGCGCAGGCGCAAGAACAGAAATGATATATACGTACTGGATAAATTATTTTGCAATTAACAATAATCGAAATGTAAACAAAGCCCTTTTTTCTTATTATATATTATTTTAAAAACAAACCCGTTTTTGCTTTCTGTGGTTTTGATTCTAAACTATGGTAGAAGTGTTTCATGAATCTGTTTGATACATAATATTATCAAGATACACCAAAGTAAAAATGTCTGTGTTTGATTATAAGTTTTCAGTCCTTAAAAAAATAAAATGAACCATTTTCCAAGTGCAAATAAAACAAATATCCATATTTATATTTTTCTCTTAATGCTTCCGAAATATTTCCAAAATGATATATGGATATAAATAAGTAAAATTTTCTTATGCAATTTTGTATTACGCCCTTCCTTCCATGCCTAAAAATTATATATATATATATATATTATATATTTTATCATTTATTATATATATATATATATATATATATAAAATCATAGACGGTTGCATAAAACTAAAACAGCGTTTAATCAAATTTTAATTATTAATGTTCTGTAGTATTCTAACATCCAATTTATTCACTGAATCTTTTCTTCAAGCATAGAATCAAATATGTCCAAATTTATTGTCATATTAAAAGTAGCTAATACAAAAAAAACTCATCATTTTAATATGTATTGCTGAATCTGATAAGCAAAAAGTAAGCGTCGGCTCGCAACAAATTGCCTTAAGTACCTCAAATTAAAGTTTTTTTTTCTCAACTATAGATTGTAACTACCCATCGTAAATGAACGTTATTGTACGCACACCAACATTTCTGTATATTTCTTCTATCTAATATATGATATACCGATTTATTAAACACAGCTCTGTTCAAATATTACACAAAATGTTATTTATTGCTTTTCTCGTTGTTTTTCAAGAATAATTAATCTAAACATATCTAACCATAACATAAATGAAAACAATTTAGATTTTTTTAAAGGGCTTATTCTTTCTTTTACTATTTTTTTAATTCAACTTATTTCTAATAAATAATAAATAACTCGTATTTATGCCACTGATGGTATATGCGAATTCAACCTTACATCGACTCGCAACCAATCAAAATTTGGAGAATATTGTAAACACACCGCAGCGACACACTATTTTGTTGTGAAAAGTATAAAATTTATGGATATCTGACATGACACAGATTTCTATGTTTTACATAAATAGCTTTTTTTAAGCCGATAATTATCCACGTTACAAGGAATCTTAACATTACCTTATGAGTTTATTTCAAATTAGGAAAAGATATAAGCAGTACTTGACCCAAAACCCAACCAGACGAAATACTGAAAATGTCAGTAGACGTATCCGGCCACACGAGATGATTGCTTCAAAATAAACAAAACGTATATTGGACACACACAATTTGCCTACAGTATAGGTTAATGCTAATTCTAGTCGTTTAATATTCGAAGGAAATAACAGTGTTATTTAGAAATTCGTAATAAATTTGTATGTACATACATTATAATATTATCTATTTTATGCATGTTTATCGAGGATTTGGTAGGAATTAAGTTTTGTATCCATGCATGAATTGGGAAAATCATATTCCCTTACTGGAATTGTAGATAATACAAAAAATATATTTCAGTGCGGGAATTTTTGTATAATTCTCATTACTCAGTTTGAGACAATTTTTTTTATATATATATTTCTTTACTAGACGCAACTCCCGGTTCGTCCTTACAATGGGCTTAAAAAAATATTTTCATTATCAAATTGTTACATGTTTGCCGAGTCTCGCATATTTATTTAAAATAATTGAAGTTGATTGAATAATAATTACCTATTCTACGTTTCATTATAAATAAATATTAACACCTAACGAATATAAATTATGAATATCAGTATTCCAACTATGAATTGTTTTAAATAGTATTTCTACAAATTAAAGTTTATTTGTAGCCATTGCCTATATTTTTAGATAAAAATGAACATACGACAACATGGCGTACGCTTGCGGAGATTTAAAACTTAGTTATTTTTACAGATGCAAAGTGGTCACAACTGTTCTTATCCCCACTCATAACTATGATAATTAAAAATATTTAAACAGTTCCTTAAAACAATCTTAATTATTGTTTATGCTTTTTTGAAACCTGCGGCCTACAGAAAAATTAATGAGCTAAAAATTAAATGGTAATCATGTATCGTGCAATGCCTCACGTAAGCGAGCCACCGAATTTTACTCTGTTATGGTTTAGATAGATAAATAAATAGCTAGATACATCTATTTGACAACGTTACAAACTACATGTTTGTTGCAGGTCACACACAAAAAAAACCAAACATGATAGGTAAAGAAAAATGAGTGATGTCAAAAGCATATCATAAAATCTAAACTAAACAGTAAAAATAGAAACATATAACATTGTTTACAAATCCAAACTGGGAAATGGCTTTCAATTTTCCTGAAAATTGATATGATGTTGTTTTCAGCCTCCTGATTAAAAGCTCTCATAGGCACAACTCAGTCCTGCGGATAATTTGCGATATATCGGGAGACAAAGTTAAAATTTGTCCTTATTTTATGCATTTTTGATATTTTTCTTTTTAAATACTTAATACGCGTTCAAATATGTCAGTAACTTAAAATATGTGAGATTAGAAGATACTGTATGTATTAGTAAAAATAAACTCATTCAGCGTGTAACTTATTTCCATATTGAGGTCATTTTTGGTTCATATTCGACTGCCCTTGAAACACTAAATTTCCAATTTTTAAGTTCAGTTAAGGTGAAACAAACAGTTAGATTTGGCTAATGTTTATTAAAATTAAATAAAGATTAAAGAATCGTATCGAAAAAAATTGTAAATAGCTGACATTACCGTGGCCATGAATTTTAATACACGTTTTGTAACCTATTCTTCATCCGAAAATCTATACCTCTTAGGCTTACTGCAAAGATATTTATGTAGGTAGCCAGTAAAAGTGACACATTTTAATTATCAAAAAAAAAATAAATAAATAAACACCGAAAAGTAAATAACAGATATATTTATTGACAAGGTTCGTTCGATAATTAATTAACCTTTACCGGCTACATAAATATTCCTGCAATACAAAACGTGTATTAAAAATTCATGACCAGGGTCATGTCAGCTATTTTGTAAAAATTGGAATTTGAATCTTTCAGCTGTCGTCGAATATATAACAAAAATGACCGCAACGGGGAAAAAAGTTACATGCTCTATGAGTTTTTTTTTAACTAATACATATAGTAACTTCTAATCTCACATATTCTAAGCAACTGACATATTATACTGAAAGCATAATACTGAAAGCCATTTCCCATGAGGATTGTGCGGGGTCTTTTAAGGAAAGAATAAAAAAAAATATTTATAAATCGACAATTGTCAATTCAATTCAAGGTTGGCGCCTCCATATATTCGTTGACTGTGAACTTGTTTTTAAATTGAGAATAGTTTAGACACTTGAAGGTGTTGTCAAGCTTATTGTAAATGGATATATTCACGGAGTATCGTGATGCACTAGAAAGGCGATGCCTCGGAACCAACAGCGAGCCAGTCGATCTAGTTTGGTAACTATGGTTATAAAAGAAACGAGTAAATTTTTCGGGATGTTCTTTAATTTCGAGTTTAATATATGAACATCCAAGGGAGTGTCATGATATTATATTTTTTCAAGAGCGGTCTCCAAGAGGTTAGTGGACTAACCCCTTCAATGGCCCTGATTGCACGTTTTTGTGCCACAAAGGCTTTGAGACTTTTAGATGAACCACCCCAGATAACAGTTTCATAGCTCAATAAAGAGCGGACATTTGCGAAATACACCGATAGCAATATTTCTAGATCAAATGATTTATTTAACTGTTATATACTGTCTATGTGTGGATACCACTTAAGACACCCAGTAGCTTAACGTAGACCCCTTTAACAAGCGTACTACTGAAACTCAATGTGATGATCTGTGTTTTGTCATTGTTTAATTCAAGATTATTGCTTGAAAATCAACGCTGAGCCTTTGCCAGGGTAGATTCAGTGTTTTGGATGAGCGAGCTACTGTGTTTAGGGGCCGAAATTAAAAGTGTCTAGTCCTGGAATTGATTACACAGGCCAACACACATTTTCATGCCTGCGATTCCTGGGTAATTTTTGGATGCAGAATGTAAAAAAGTTCTTCAGATCTAGTTTAAAAAAAAATTGTGTATATATATTACATTATAACTGTTATAATATATAATATTACTACTGCCAGTTAAAAAAACAAAGACACATGGATTTAAGTATTTATTGCAAAAACTTAATTTACATAATTACATTAGTCACTTATCACATAAAAATTTTCTTTTATACGACTTTCTAGAATGGAGTTTACTAGAGCAGTCTGCAAAGATGAAGATCCAGCACAGGTAAAAGTGACATCATTTTATCCCATCGTCCTCGATAACGATCTTCCATAGTTTTAATATCCTGATGACAATCTTTCCCCCTAATTTCTTCACTACAATCACCTAAGTTTTCTGGAAAACGATCTAGGTGGCTGTGGAATAGTGAACTTTTATACTCGAATATTACATGAGAATATTAAAATTTGAAAGCATAGTTTCCACTAATACTACGTAATTCTCTGCTTTATGATTGCCAAGAAAATTTTGTACTACTTGAACAAATGAACACCAAGCGTTAGATTCAGTCTCGTTCATTGATGTGGTGAATTGTGGATCTTTAACAAGTTTTCTTATTTGAGGACCATCAAATATACCAGCTTTTAGTTTTTCCGTGCATTTGCCAGGAAATTTACGTGAAAATACCCAAAACAAAATCTCGATTTAAAGCCTTCACAAATTGCTTCATTAGGCCTCCTTATATTCAAGGGCGGAAGTAACTTTTTTTCTTAAAATCAAAGGTTCGTTGATCATGTTTTGTTTTCCTTGAATCATGACATCTCTTGAAGGCCAATTTTTGTTAACCCAGTACTCATTTTTAGCTCTGCTGTCCCAAAGGCAGAAAAAAACACAAGGATATTTTGTATAACCACTCTGTTTTCCAAGGAGGAAGTTAACCATTTTTAAATCAACACAAATTGCTTGATGTTCTGAAAGAGTATTTAATTTTTCTCAAAACTAATGCAATTGTTCATATTCTTCCTTCATTAGTAGAATGGCCAAAAGGAATTGAGCCATATTTGTAAACCGTTATGTAAAAGAACACATTTTAAACTACTTTTTTGAACTGTCAATAAAAAGGCGCCAATCATCTGAAGTTTATCCAGGCAAACCCATTTTTTCTAAAAGCGCTTTTATATCGTTACAGAATATCAAGTCATTTTCCTGAGCGAAAAAAGGCAGCAGATCCTTATTATAAAATGTAATATTAGTACCTGGACAAAGTAGATTTTTTTCTTTTAATCTGGATCAAGTAATTCAGCGGATTCCTTTGAGAGATTCAGGTCTCTTATAAGATCGTTTTTAGTTCTTCTTGATTGGCGGAGTTGCTAAATCTGCTTCAAATTCACTGTCGTTTTCTATAATTGAATTCTTTGAACTTCGTCAGACGTTGATGTTTCTGTATCAATTTTTGTCAGTTCGGGTAGGCTGCTGATTGATGGAACGGGTATTTCTTCCGAATGCGCTACAGGCCTACTTGCAGAATCTAGATCAGGATATGTCCATTTGTGTCTATTGTTTCTATTTATGCCTTTAATATTAACGAGACAAAAATAGCAGTCGTCATAATGGTTTCGCCGTTCTCTCCAACACCATTGGTACACAAACTTTAGGCACTTTTCCTCTTTCCAGTTGTCCACTGTCGCAAATGTTCAACACATGTTTTACATATGAAATGTGGGGCCCAAGATTTATCTTGATCTTCTAAATGAACGCCAAAATAGGCAAGATAAGCTCTTTTCACAAAGTCAGAAATTGTTTTTCTGCTCTCTTTTAAAGTGTATTCACCACACACATACCAAAAAAAATCGGGATGATTTACACAGGTACGTCTGCTTGTGGATGCCAATGTTTCAGTTTAGTGTCTTGATACTACAAAACGACCAAAATTTACACAAAATGACAGCACAACTTTATTTGGGAAAACTCAGAAATATACGAAATCGAGTACAGCCAAGCAGGTATAGAAGGATCGGGTCATAGGCAATTACAGATATAAAAGTAATTAAGAGCAGTGTATTGAGTAGTTCCTAGTATAGGAACATTGGGTCAGGGACAATTCCAGGAATCCATTTGATTAATTAGATTCTGGGAAATTTCTATTTTGACGATTAAGTACATATTTATCTCTTTATTTGTCGTCCTTTATCAGAAAAAAATATCAATTAACCTGTAACCTGTATCTCAAAAACTAGAGCAGCACATTAAAAACATCAGATGTTAGATTTCCGGTACCAAATTTTTGTTTTCATTTTGTTACCCTGTTATTGGGGTTCCCCTGTCTGTAGGCCCTGAAAATTCGACGGCTCTCGGTCAAAGCCGCTGCTTGTATGCGATTGTGTAGATAAGATTAAAAGAGAAGGAGGGGTATTTAACAAACAACAACAAAAATATACTTTATTGTCACAGGAAAATTGTTATACTTTTATGGACAAAATTTACCTTAAAACAAAAAAAAAACAAAAACAATGAAAAAAACAAAATTTTGATCGAAAAAAAAATCAAATTTTTCGATAGGTCAATGCAAATACATAAATTGTAAATATAACATTCGTTATATTCGTAACTTTGCCGTAAAGCGGTCAATGAATCCAGGTGACCTAACAAAAGGAAATAAACAATACATGCGCAAGGTGAATAATTTTGATGACATTGAAATTAAATTTCGTGACCTTAAATTCTATTTTGTTATCGTTATACAAGCAAAATACGTGAAGTTAAACAAAAAGTGTGCTGAACTAATATAGTAATTAAAGTGTATTAGAAAAAAAAAGAAAATGTATGACTTTAATCTAATATGTAACAAAAATAATTAATGTTAACGGACTATCAGGTTCATTCCTTATAAAATATTTTCAAATGCCTTGTAGCAACATAATTAAATAAATAATAATAAATAAAGCAAATAAAAAACATTTTAATGAGACTTATTCATTATAAAAATCAATAACGCAGTAAAAAGGTCTTTCAATGAGATACGCTTTGGTTTTTTTTCGGAAAAGTGCAAACATAGGGATTGTTTTTAAATGTTCTGGAAGATGATTGAAAAAGTTTTATGGCGTTGTAAATAATTGATTTTTTATTAATTCTGTGGAAGGAATGGGAAGGTATATGTCACGCCTAGAGTTTCTGGTAGGATATACGTATTGTGACCTTTCCGGGAAGGTGCTTATAGGTTTTCTTATCACACAGACGGTTGAAGAAATTGCTCGGTGGTACAGCAGCCCGAAAAGGGAAGACCATACCAGAGATGGGATTCGAATAGAGAGAAATAAGTAAGTCTGGCAGAAGACACGTCCGGTTGTTTTGAAACTGATCGAATGGCAAAGCAGGCGGTAGAAAGTTTTTTGGTTAAGGTGTGAATATGCTTAAATCATTTTAAGTTATTTATATTCAAAACCAGGAATTAACCGACGTATTTAATATTGTTGTTAAGTAGCTGAAGTCGTTGTAAAGTACCCTTATAAGAAAAGGCCACCGTTTTATCCACACTGAATCAAAGCAGATTTAAATCGGACCAAGCCTTAATCATGACAAGGTCGTTGGAAATATTAGAATGTAAAGACGTTGTATCAAAATCACTCCATGTTATGTTTCCATTAATCTTTAGAATAGGCCCCAAGACCGAACCTTGAGGGACTCCACTTGTAATCAATTTACAATCAGTATGAGAACCATTTGCCCTAACAAATTGTTGCTTATTCCCGAGATAAGATTTAAACCAATTTAAAGAAATACCACGGATTCCATATAAATTCAGCTTGCTTATAAAAATTTCATGACTAACACAGTCAAAGGCTTTTGCATAGTCACAAAAAACTGAGGCGGTGGGGTGGTTGTTATTGAGGGAGAAGTAGTCGCTAAGCAACGAGAACATGGCGTCACTAGTGCACTTGTTCGGTAAAAATCCAAACTGATCCGGGGATATTATTTGATGTTTAAGACGATTCTTTAGTAACCATCAATGATTTTTGATAGCACTGTTAGTAGAGCAATTGGGCGATAATTGCCAGAGTTAGTTTTTTCGTCCCCTTTATAAAGAGGTATAATTAGGTGTTTTAAGGCATTATATACCTATATATATATATATATATATATATATATATATATATATATATATATATATATATGGGGAATATACCTTGTATAAGGGATTTATTTATTAGTGTTGTAAGGGCCTCTATGACTGGGAGCGGCAGATTCAGGAATATTTTAATTGATAGGCCATCAGTGTTACACGTAGATTTGCTTGCGATGTTATTTTTCGTTTATTCCACAATAAAAATAGGATGAGATACATAATCAAAGGTTCGCCTGAGATCGCATAAGGCAGCAGTATGTTCCTGGTCTTTATCCAAACCTACGACCATGGCACCTACCACCTCCAGAATTCCGTCAATTGTGTAGGTTTTCCGTGCTACCGGATTATGACATACAAAAATTGAATATTACATACAAAAATTGAATATTACCATATATTAACTAGCCTAATAGTAAACTGTGATAATATTCCAGTGCGAATATATGGGAAACTTTAAAAGATAAATATATAAATCCATATATTTTTGATATCAGGACAAAGAGCTCTATCGATCTGTGCTAACATTTAACAGGGTGATGTTCAAACATTTTGATTCCGAGTCGTTCCCGGTTATACCAGGAGCGGAACTTTAAAACCGAATACGTACGACTTGTCATAACCCGATAGGCCGGAGAAAAGCATATGTCAAGTTTTTGAATTTCAATTCTAGCTAAACCATAACGAAGTAAACTCGTACGGCCCTCTCTTACTCACAATGTTCGTTAAAAAGACCTTATATTTATTATTAATATTAAAAGTTATTTATAGGTCCAAAACGAAAATTTAGAAATCGTTTTAGTACAATAAACTCGAAAAATTTTGTGGCAATATCTTTTCACCGAAATAGAAACATGTATCTATAAGTTTATGATTTTTTTTGTATGGTTCCGAGACGAAACGAAATTAGATCAAGACGAGATGAAATTACAAATCTTGTGTTGTCTCGCTACATTACAATATTTAGTGCAAAAGACAAAAGTTCTATCTGTACAACATACTAATATTTTAACTTTTTTAGTTAGTATAGAAATCTATACTTGACCCATACAATTATAATTCCTTTTTACAAAGTTAAGAGACTGCATTTAAGATGAACTTACCATTGGTTTGTTGGGGTGTATGCCATTTGGCTCCTCCAGCGTTACCAGCGGCTACGTTGGCACCGAACTGAGATTGTTGGGGCCTAGGCTGTTGTGTTTGTATTACCATGCGATTTTGTTGGTTTTGTTGGTTTTGCTGGTTGGGCATTACCATGCGCACTTGCTGCTGTTGCTGTGCTCCAAATCTAAAAAGCAGATTATACCTTAACTTACTGCAATTTTGTATCTTACTTTGAATTTATAAAATGTCGTTTCCCTTTTCAACCAGAGTACCCATAGAGAACATTTCAAAATGTGCCAATTTAGAAGTTTGAGATAAAGGTTGAATTTTGGTCACAAAAAATTAGGTCTTTTTCTTACTAGTTTCAACACAGACATGACAAAACGGAAACGGAATTGTTTTGATTTGAACGCAACGTCTATGAGCAAAATTCATGCTTGCTAATAATATTAAAATTTTAAGGTGGTCCTAAAACTGTAATAACCACTGTAATATTTCGGCAACTATATATAATTATTATCAACAAATAACTATTCAAATAACTTTTGTATTTAAATACAATGTGATTGCTTAAAAACCCGCAACACCGTTGCATTTGTCTGAATTTCAGTACTTAAATTGTAAACCGAACAAAGCGGTGTCGAGTTGAATCGGAGTATTTTTTTCGGGCGATCTTTGTGAGTTTTTAGCACATTTTTAATCCTAACATCTCTTTTCTTGGGTAAGTCAAAATGTTGTTGTTTTTCTGTATTAATTGGCGTACACGATGCCTTGATTCTTCCTAATATTTTAATAATTTGTTCATTAATTTAAGGGTTAAAATTTCTTATAATTCCTATTTCGTCATTCTTTAAGAAGCAAAAGTACGTATCTACACTATATATGTAGCTCCCTGAGCTACATATATATTCATAAATTCGAAGGCACAACCTTGAAAATATGTTCTGAATTCATAACAAAGTAAACAATACTAGACGAACGAAACGGTATACGTTTTTTATGAATAATGTAAAAAGAATAGATTAGACGTTATTAAATAGTATTATGTAATATTTTTAGTGGTTTAAGACTCGAAGAATAAGCAGAACCCCATACTGATAAGAGGTATTGTAATTTAGAAAAAATCACAGAAAAATTAACAATTTTTGAAAGTCTTAAAAGAATATAATTTCGAACCCTATATAAAATGCCAATTAAAGGTGATATTGTATCTCTAAAATATCTAATTTGATAAACCCAACTTACATTTTCGCTCAAATATATACCCAAAAATTGTATTGACTTTTGAATAGTTTATATTTTCATCATTTATTATTAACAGAGGAATGGCATTTGTGTCTCTAGTATCTTTACTGATAAACATGAATGATGATTTTTTTAAATTTAAAGATAATTTATACACGACTGTAGCCAATTTAAAAAAAAAGCTGAAATCGTGAGTAATTTGACTATAAATATCCAACATACTTTTACCAACATATATAATTGTAATATCACCTTAATACTGCCTTTTAAATTCAATTTCGAGATTCAATTTATATAAATTAAAAAGACCACCGGTCCGATTATTGACCCTTGTGGAACCCCGCAATTTATAATCTGTTGAGAACTTTTATATTATTTTGTTTAAACCTATTGCTTACGATTACATAAATAATTTTGAAACCATTTATAAGTGACATTTCGAATTCCTAAATTATATAAATCTCGTAGCAAAATAGTATAATTTACAGTGTCAAATGCCTTGCATAAATCCAAAGGTACTAAACAACATTTTGTTTCCATTATAAAAATTTTATTAAATATTAGTAATGAGATCAATACTTGCTATTTCGATATCTCTGGACCTACGAAAACCATATTGACCTACAAAAAGTAAGTTTTGACTCTCTAAATAATTTATTAGTCTGTAATGTACTACTTTTTCTATAATTTTTGAAAATATGGACAAAACTGAAATTGGGCGATAATTATTGCTGTCATATGTTTTACCGCTTTTAAAAATTGGAGATACTACAGCTATTTTCCTTATTTCTGGAAAACTTTAGCGATAATTTAGTTAATATCAACAAAATAGCACTAATATATATTTTTAAAAGTTTGACGATTTTTACTGAGATTATCAAAACCACTGGCTATTTTGCAATCAAGTTGTTCAATAAATTATTTTATTTCTTCTTGGTATACATCATCTGAATCTAAAAACATTGATGATGGGTGATATACATTACTACTGTCTGTTACAGTTGGAATTTTGACATCTGCTACATTTACAAAATGATTAAGGTATAAACATAAACAAATATAGGCAATGTTCTTTGTATATCAAAAAACGATGTATTTAATAGCAAACGCACAAAGTTTATCGGAATCAAGAAAATTAAATTCACTATTTGGTTTTTACAATCTGAACCAAATTTTCAACACATAAATAATACTAATAACGCCATTTCTACACGATTCTCGTAAATTTGCAGAGAAATTTAAAACTTTTTTACTTAAATTCTTAAAATTTTGACATGATTTCTCATACATTTTCTTAAATTCTAGAGAAAATTTTAACGGTAATTTAAAGCAAATTCCAGAGAATTGAAAAAAAATCTTGAGAATTCATGCCTAATATCTCAGTAAATTACCTTCCTTGGAGAATATTCGCAGAAGTATATTCCTAAAAGTGATTATACAGCATGGCGTTGTATACGGGTGACAAGGCAGCAAAACGAATTGAAATATAGTTTTCATTTTAACTCAAAATGATACATGAAAAAATATTTAAAATTCAACAGATAGCTTAAATTCAAAATATCAATTATTCAAAAAATTTGCATAAAGCGCTGTCTTTGAACAAATACTAACTTTGTTTATTTTTGTAATTTTTATACAATATATAAATAAATAATAACGAATTCAATGGAAAAGTTAGTATGAAAGGAACACATGCAAAATTATAAAAAAGTATTTTTTCAGTTTTTGTTAAAATAAAAAGTAAAGTTTGACAATATATTATAATATTTTCTACGCAGGTCAAAATGAATAATATTATTAACAACGTGAGTCATTGTCCTCTTCTTATCTCTATCCGGGGATATATTGCAGATGTGATTTTACACAATTCAGAATAGTCTGTATAGAATCATAAATTCTGCATAAGTGAAAACTTTAACAAGCCCTTACAAGGCTGCAGCAAGCTTTTCATTCTCTAATTGTAAAAAAAACTAGCACAAGTGATGAAAACATAATATAAGATAAAAGAAAATGATAGTTGGACAACAAAAATGAAGATTGTTTAACATTTGAATTATTTAGTCATGGCCAGTTCAGTTTAATTAAAAAGACCACAAAAGAGAACTTACCTAATTGGCTGTGAACCTGGAAAACGTCCCTGAAATTGATGAGGCTGTATGGCTTGATATTGAGAAGGTCCTGTCTGAATATATATAGGACCGTTACTGTTGGGCTGTAACAGATGGCGAAGATTGCTTCTGTCTTGCATCATGCCATGAGGATGAGTCGACGATGATACCTAATAAGGAAACCAAATTTAATTAGGAAACAGAATAAAATGCACTACATCCATTAATTATGGAATATTTAAGAATGCAAGTCAATTTCAATCACTCGTAATTTTCGCATTTGTAAACCCATTTTCTCAAAAGAATGTTTGGCAATTTATTCTAGAATTAAAAGCAGTATAGCTTAAATTGCTTTCTTGTAGTAAGTTCAAGTGCATGTAACTTTTAAAAAGTTTAAGTTGGTTGTATAGCAAATACTAACCAAAGGAAAACTCATCCTTATAATGCCTTAATTAGGGCTTATCTACTTCACCACCCAGTTCCAAGTCCATACGAAATTTTAGCACGACTTCCAGTCCTCGATATTAATTATAATTACCACGTAGTAGTCCTCCGGATACTCACTAGTGCCACTATATTTCAAAGAAGTCCGGGCCTGTGTACCCCACACCTATCCCCGACTCCGCTGCTGTAACTTATCTTCATTATTCCTTTAGTGCTCACTTTGAATGCCACGCGCCTTAAAACCAAAACAGAAAAATACGAGTTTTGTGTGATTTGCATTTATATTGGCAATGTAGGTACAAATTTAATTCATGTAAGTATTATTATTATCAGTTGTTAATATTTTTAGCATGGGAAAAGACAGAAAATCCTCACCTAGTATTTCTAAGAAAGCTTTATTAAAGAGATTAGAAAGGTTAGAAAGAGACCGGCACAGTTCACATTCCTCACGATCCCG
This sequence comes from Kuschelorhynchus macadamiae, assembly GCA_030620095.1. Classification (NCBI taxonomy): domain Eukaryota; kingdom Metazoa; phylum Arthropoda; class Insecta; order Coleoptera; family Curculionidae; genus Kuschelorhynchus; species Kuschelorhynchus macadamiae. Next base: position 249,696 of record JAUTXW010002023.1, read on the forward strand.
GTCGCGTTCAAGTCACTGTCGCTCAGATTCAAGAAGCAGAAAAAGAATCGAACGTCGACGTCGCAGCGGTTCACGCTATAGTCGTGCGTCAGACAAAGACCGACGAAAGGGAAGTGGTTCGGATTGTGGTCGGTCATATATTGGGTCGCCTTCGCCTAAACATAGTCACAGAGAAAGGTGGGATTTAAACGTCTCGCTCTCCCCTGCTTTAGATAACCAGTGTCAGCGGCGCTTGGAAATGGTAGTCGCCATTCGGATATTCTTGACATAGAACGCGAGGGGTCTATGCTGGATGATAGAACACCTCATAATTCAAATAGAAATAGCCCAGATGTGCGTGTAGGCACTCCTGCGTTAATAATAAATAACCATGAAGTTTTAGACACTGAAATTTTAAAAATATTAGGTGAGGATCCCAAGGAAAAAAAGGGCAATAATTTTGTCTCACATTTTATCTCATAATATTTCTGACGATGATCGAAAAAATCTTTATGATCAATATTTAATATCAGAAAACTTATTTAATTTAAATCCTCCGGAAGTAAATCCTGAGGTCTTCCACCATCTTTCGTCTTATCACAAAAACCGGGATGAAGGATATGTCGCGCTTCAGAAACAATTGGCTCACAGCTTAACCGCTTTAGGTACTTCACTTAATGTTTTATTAAATAAAAATAATGCCATTCCGGAAGAATTAAAAAATAAGTTGTTAGGTCCATTATGGGACTCAGGCCGTTTGCAGGCTAGTTTATTCTCAAAAATTTCTCAAATTAGACGCACGGGTATTATTCAGGCTAATAATAAACAATTTAAAGAAATAGCCGAAAAAACGCACCCGGAAAAATTTTTATTTGGGCCAGATTTGGGAGATAAATTTAAAGAGGCTAAGGCTTTGGAAAGTATGGGCAAAAATCTTTTTTCTGCATCTTCGGCTACAACTAGGAAAAATATAATAAATAAATTGCATTCCTCGACGGAAAAGAGAGTAGGGGGGCAAGCTCTTATTCGGAAAACCGACAACGCCCTTTTCGTCGGAGGGAGACGAGAACAGCGAAAGGGCCACATCGTCCCTCAAAAATCCCATCTCACCAGCAACGATACAACAACAACAGCTCCCGGCGCACCAGGAAATAATAGTAAGTAAAATCCAGTTTGCAGGAAGGTTGAAATATTTTATTTCCAATTGGAAAAGTATAACTTCCAATAAAATAATTTTGTCATGGGTTAAGGGAGTTAAAATACCCCTTTCTGAAGAACCGAAACAAACAAGATTCCTGTGGACCCTAAACATTCTAAATTTTTACGTTTTCAATGGAATGGAAAAATTTACGAATTTGTCTGTATACCATTTGGTTTGTCCTGTGCCCCATACATATTCACTAAAATTATTAAGCCAATAATAGTAAAACTTCGCAGTCAGGGTATCGAGTGCGTTAATTATCTTGATGATTTTCTCATACTTGGTTCGTCCTTTGAAATGTGTACAAATAATACTAAATATGCAGTTAATTTGCTAAAATCTTTAGGATTTGAGGTCAATATCCAAAAAAGTTTTTTACAGCCGTCAAGAATCGAAAATTTTTGGGTTTTATCTTTAATTCAATTAATATGTCTATTGGCTTGCCTGATAATAAGAAAATTATTATTTAAGCAAGCATTGAATGATTTTTAAAAAACAAAAAATGCACTATCAGAGAATGGGCATGTTTCATAGGTTTACTTGTTTCCGCCTGCCCTGCAGTGAAGTTTGGCAGGTTATATACAAAATCGTTAGAAAAGGAAAAATTTTTAAAACTTAAGATTAACAATATGAACTTTGATGCCAAAGTGACAATAGCTGACGGAGTTACACCTGACTTACACTGGTGGAGAGACAATATCGCAAGAGCAAGTAATAATTTAAGGCAAGATAATTTTATTTTTGAAATCTTCACGGATTCGAGTTTGACAGGTTGGGGTGGGTGCACAAAAAATCAAAAAACTAATGGTTGGTGGACAGAGGCAGATAAAACTAAACACATAAATTATCTTGAACTAAAGGCTATTTATCTTAGTTTAAAGTGTTTTGCTAGGGATTATAGTAACTGCAATATTCTAATTAGATGCGATAACACAACGGCCATTGCCTATATAAACAGAATGGGCAGTATTCAGTTTGTAGAATTAAATTTACTTGCGAGGCGTATTTGGCAGTGGTGTGAAAAGAAAAATATATTTATAATTTCCTCCTATATTAACACTTATGACAATAAGGAGGCCGACTATGAATCTAGAAGGGTTTTAAGTGGGACCGAATGGACTTTGTCATCACAAGCTTTCATTAAAATTAAAAATCAGTTTGGAAATCCAGATATTGATCTGTTCGCTTCCAGTCTTAACCAGAAGTGTCGTAAATTTGTTTCCTGGCATCCTGACCCAAATTCTGTAGCTGTCGACGCTTTTACCATAAATTGGCATAATTTAAATTTTTATGCATTCCCACCTTTTAGTTTAATTTTAAGAACAATTCAAAAAATTATAATAGACCAAGCACGGGGAATAATTCTCGTTCCATGGTGGCCATCGCAGCCATGGTTCCCCTTATTTCTCAAACATAAAGTAGGAAATCATATTTTATTTAAACCCCAGCCTAATTTACTTGTTTGTCCTTTCAGTGGGAGGCAACATCCGATGGCAAGCAACCTTTCCCTGGTAGCCGCAGTATTATGTGCCAGGCGTTCCGAATAAAGAACATACCAGAAAATGCTATTTCTACTATGCTTAATTCAATTTCAGAAAATACTTTAGCACAGTACACTAGCACATTTAAGCTATGGTGGCAGTTTTGTTTAGAAAATAATTTTTCAGTTTTTAAGTCAGGAGTCACTGAAGTTATAAGTTTTTTACAGTTTGTACTCGATACCAAGCCACATAAATATGGCACCTTTAATTGCCATCGGTCAGCGCTATCATTAATATTACATGAAAATATTGGTGATGACGTTAGGATTAAGCGTTTTTTAAAAGGTGTTACTAATTTAAGACCAGTCAGACCAAAATATAATGTAACTTGGGATACCAAGCCAATTATGCAATATTTAGAAAAGATGTATCCTTTAGATAGTTTGTCACTCAAGGAACTATCTATGAAATTATCAACCCTTTTAATTCTTATTACTGGTCAAAGGGTACAAACAATTTTTTCTATAAATCTTGACAATATCGTGGAAACCCCTAATGGTTTTCAGGCGTTCATTTCGGACAAAATCAAATCATCTGGTCCTAATAAAGCCCAACCTTGTTTGGAAATTCCAATATATAAAGTTAATCCTTCGCTATGTCCGGGAACTACTCTCAGGTATTGTTTAGAAAAAACCAAAGACTTAAGGCCCCAGAAGGAAAGATATTTACTTTTAAGTACTCGAACCCCATACTCACGGGCTTCTAAAGATACGATAAGTCGATGGATAAAAGAGATTTTGGGAAAAGCAGGTATTAATACCAAATTGAATGTTCATTCAACACGACATGCGTCTACTTCCAAAGCCTTTCAAAGCGGGATATCCTTAGATATTATTAGAAAAACAGCGGGTTGGTCCGAAACGTCGTCTGTTTTTCAAAATTATTACAATAGGCCAGTTGTAAGCGATTCGAGCCAATTCGCTAATTGTATTTTAAACAGTTAAGTAAGTTAGTGTTTTTTGAATTACAGTTGAATGTAAAGCCAGTTTGTTGTTAACTGTGCCAGAATTAAGTTTTTGTTTTTGTTCATAATGTGTTGTGTTTTTGGATTAAATAAACATAATAGATATATGTTATATCCATTTGGTAGTTTATTGTATTCTTCGCAAAAATCTTTAAACATCTACGTGGTAATTATAATTAATATCGAGGACTGGAAGTCGTGCTAAAATTTTATGATCAAACGAACTTACCTGTGATGTTCGATCATAATTTTAGTAGACTTCCAGTCCGAAGATATTAATTACCCACCGCACCCTAAATATAATTCCCCAAGATTGCGAAGATTACTGGTACCTTTAAAATAATGAAGATAAGTTACAGCAGCGGAGTCGGGGATAGGTGTGGGGTACACAGGCCCGGACTTCTTTGAAATATAGTGGCACTAGTGAGCATCCGGAGGACTACTACGTGGTAATTATAATTAATATCTTCGGACTGGAAGTCTACTAAAATTATGATCGAACATCACAGGTAAGTTCGTTTGATCATAAAATTATACAAGTTTAGTATAAAGTGCGGGAATTGTTAATTTTCTCTAAGTACGCTTAAGCTATTGCAACAAACAAGTTTTTTCTAATTTTCTTAAAATGAAGCATGAAAACAATATTGTTTTTGAATTATGGTATAATATTATTTACAGCTTTATTGAATATTTAAAACTAACAATAATGCAATATTGATCGTTACTTTTGGCGATCCTCCCTTCACACTTTAACTAGGCTTAGATTTGGTCCAAAGAGAATTAAAAATTCTAATCTTCAAAATCTTTTCAGTTATTTACGATGCATCGATTTAGTCTTCAGAGTGCCAGTGAAGTAGCAGTTTCAACTTCTGCCTCTGATAACTCTAAGTTGAAAATAAATCAACGACAAAATTTTTGGGTATACACATTAATAATAATGGCCACCATATCGATCTGCCATACCGCAGTTATCATGTGATTTGTATGCAGCAACAAAATCGAGATTTCCAAGGGCGGAACTATGAGGGGGGTCAGGGGGCCTGTACTCCTCCAATATATTATGCAGTTCGCTAAATTGTGGGAGAGTTGGCAAATTGATAATTTATGAAACACAAATTACCAACAAGCAGGACCGGCATCTATACCGAAATTACTGTAATACAAAAGGCAATTTTTTTGTTGATTGGTTTTTGTGTTTTGCCCCTTTAACAGCAAAGGTCTAAAGATGCCCCTAGAGATTTTAATGTTAGTCCAATATCCAGTTCGTCCGAAAAACACCTATTAATTCACTTACTTGGCAACAGCTTAAAAACCAATCAAGATATCAGTGTGCGGTTTTTACCAACACTGTCATTTTGTTACTCTTTAGAACTAGGGTAAGAGAAGTATTTCAATTTAAAAATTTTAAGAAAACTTAAAAAAAACTGTAACCAATTTGTAAAAAAGCAGGGAGTATCACTCGGTCTGAATTCTAAAACAAGTTGAAATTCCCTTTTAAGTACGTCCAAGCTCATTCAATTTGAATAAGGGGTTCAGAAGATATAGTGATTTAAATCTTTCGCAAGCTAACAGCTCCCCCCTCATTAAGGGTGATATGATAATAGGTTGACAATGAAAGTGATAGGAAATTACCTCAGCTTTCCAATGAGGTAACAGAAGTTATATCTAATTCCGGGCGTTTTTGTAGAATTTTTGAAATTTATTGTTTATTTCCTTCTTAAATAAATGTTTTATTTACGATTAACATTAAATTTATAAATAAAAGATAGGTAAAAATATTAATTATTACAATATCGCGTGCATTAGTTTATGTCTGTTTTAACTTTGGACACACTAAGGCCAGAAGCCGAACTCTAACGTTGTGTGGTTGTTGTCAAAACCCACATCATGTAAGAATCAACGAGAAGTTTACAACGTTAATAAGTATCGAAACAACTATTCGTATTTCACGGTCCTTTAAGACAACGCGGGAGTATTTCCGGCAGTTATTCAATCACGACTTCTACTTCAAGTTTTGGTAGCCCTTATCACGACGGCACATAGTTTTACCACGGAATCACCCAGCCAATTACTAAACGCACTCGCACTTTAACAATCAATCATTGCTGGATCTGACTTCTGATGCTATAAAGTACCTGTTGCTGTTGCTGGTTCAAGCCTAGCGAGTTAGAGGGCATTCTTGGCATGATGGCCCTTTGTATAGCCGGCCTCTGCATTCTGGTTATGTTTAATTGTTGGGCTAACGATATGGGGATTGCCTGGGGAATATTGTTCATGCTAGGGGGTCCCATGTTTTGCATCCGGTTTTGCAGGTTGCTATTATTTTGACCTGGAAATATAAAATACATCTTTAGTTGCGAAATATTATATAATTTCATTCCACTTTTCCTTTGGTAAATTCTTGATGTCTACAAGTATAGTCTACTTGTATAGTGTTAATGAATTTTATTATTTTATGGAGAAATCTTGCTATGCTGCCTTTGCTTCAAGGTTTGTACTTTGTAAATTGAATATTTATTCAATTTTTATATATTAGTTTGTTCTAAACACTTTTGAGATATTCTAATGTTTTTTTTAATCTAATTTTTACGTTTGTCATTTTAGCTAGTTTTGTTTAAATTATGGTTAAGACATGTTTTAGCATGTTTATTGTTTGTAACTTTTAATACTTTGTCAATAAGACTCGTTCTCTTGAGACAATAAAGCATACTTAGTTTAAGTTTAATATTAGAAAACAGTTAAATACAATTATCTTCAAAAACAAGCTCATAGTTTATAGTAATTATTATAACCATCGTTCAGTGTTCAAAGGTACGAGCGATTTTTAGTAATTTTTAAGTTATCATAACTTCTGAACAGCTAGCTTGAATAAGTTACCGGAGAGTGGTACATAAGATTTCTTCCAGAAAAAAAATGTGTTTTATTTAACCCATATTTTAAAAATAGATATATACAGTGCAATCAATTTATGCTTGATAATATTTTAAACAGCAATAACTTTTTTACTCTTTGACTTGAGACTGAACAAAAACCAAATTATAGGGTTATCTTAAGAGTTTATTTTATTAAACATTTAAACATAGATGGGAGCCCGACAAGGGCAGCACTTAAGCTCACTGCTATCCCGCCACGTAGATGTGTCAGGCCAGGAGCCCACTCCTTTTTCGAAAGGAAAGGACTCTTTCGGGTGGAGCACGTCCCACAAGCTTGGTTTCTACATAGGTGTCACAACTTGCAGTATGTCTAATCCAATATTATGCAGGTAATATTTCACCAGCCAGAGTCACTGCCCAGTTAGGACCTCGGTAATGGTTCTAAGTTGTCCTCTGTTTAGTTTTAGAAGTTTATTAGACTCAGAAAGACTAAAAGGGCCTGACATGGAAACCTTAGACTATCCTGCTAGCTCGTGCCGTTCAGCACTGAATTCTTCGACAGGGCGATTATTAATCCTAGCCTTGAGAGCTGAAGAAGCAATTCCAAGAACAGGTTCTGGTCTAGTGAATGCAGTGTTGAGTGTTGCTACCTTCCCGAGCCAGCTGACCCGCCCCCTAATAACTTCCAATTGATGGCCAGGGACCCAAATGAGGCTAACCCTATTGGACTCACACAGCCTCTCCAGGGCTGTCCTGCATTCAAGTGTTAGCAGCGAATTGACCCTGAGGATATAAACAATCGCGGCTTGATATCTGGAAAGGTTTTCTTGAACGCATTCCAAGATTGCTGTATTTTCAGCCTGATATACAGTCGCATATCGTCCAAGGACAAGACTAATTCTTGCCCTGGGTCTCTCCTTATAAATTCCCATCCCAGATCCCTCATCTATTAGGGAGGCGTCTGTAAACCAGACAAGACCCTCCGATTTGAAGAAGCCCGGGGAGGGATCCCTCCATTGTTCTCTCTCAGGAACAATTACACGAAACCTCTTAGAGGCCATTGAGACCGGAATAATGGTATCTCTCCTAGCTAGGAGAGGGTCTGATCCGATCAGTTCAGTCCAGACTCGCGTAAGCCCAAAATTCAGGCCTTTATGTATCCAACGATCCCAGTCGTTTAAACGAACATAAGCCGTCGGAGCCTCTTCCTGCACAAGCAGGTGTAAAGGACTTAGTCCCAGAATGGTCTCCATAGTTCGGGTCGGTGTGGATCTTAAAAAAAGAAGTCTATACATTTTATAAAATATCACCATAAGTTGTATTTTTTAGTGGGATACCCTATATACTTTTCTATTCTGATTTCATTGATATTTATCATGATTTCATCCAGCCTTGTTCTATTTATTTTCAAATATGTAAAATAATTATATTGGATGATAAGGAGTGTCATGGAAATACAATAAATATATTATATTTTTTTTATTGACATAGTAACATAATAATTATAATTATCTTAATATATTTTTTATTTCTATTGACAACAATTAGCATTTTATAATTTCCATAATAGTCTTTATTAAGCACTATTCTATTTTACATATTTGCAAATAAATCAAAAACAGCTGGATGAAAACACAAAGTGTGACATACCATTAAAGTAAAAAATATATGTCCCATTTAAAAAAAATACAACTTATCGTGATATCTTGTAAAATTGATAGTCTTGTTTTCGAATTATTAGAAAAACACTTCTTAAGCAACCCTATAACTTTGTTTCTTGGTTTATACGGATTACTTAAAAACTAAAGAAGATTGAGCAGGTTAAAATGTTCTCAAGATAAATTGATCTCACTGTACAGGGTAAATAAAAAACTACGATTTTTATAATAAAACATCCTTCAGACCGAGACGTATGTCACTGTACATGATCGTAATATTAGTAATAGTAATATTTTTTAACCTATCTGCATAATCATCGTTTAACTGCCATCAAAATTAAAAGCCAGCATATTTAATAACATACCTAATCTATTTTTTTAATTACGCATAAAAACGTAGACCTAAGCTCGTTTAATTTGTTCTGACTGTAAAACAAAGTACCTACTCCACCTCTCAGTATTTTAAAATACTTTATTGAAAGAAATGTCGAAATGTCGGTTTTTAAGCAATGACATCGTATGAAAACGAAAAACAGGTTATTTGAATATCTAATAAATTTGTTGATAATAATTATGTATAGTTACTGAAATTGTTCAGATTATTATTACAGTATTACCACTTTAAATTTAATTTTAATATTATCAGCAAGTAGAAATTTTATTCATAGACTTTTATTATGTCTATGATTTTGTTCTTTATAAGATTGCTGACAACACCTTTTTGAATTAACCAAATCAAGATGATACAATAGACCAAACAAGTAAGAATTTCGACAATGTATGATTGTGATCAAATCAAAACAGTTCCGTCTCTCTAGTGACCAATATCAAAAGAAATTAAAATAAAATTGCACATTCTCGAACTTTTAAGTAAAAAATCATGGTTTTGTTACACACCCTGTATATACTTATCTAAAATACTGGATAAAATCAACAACACAACTATTTTTCTGGAATTGATTAAACAATGCAAAAAAACGCATTTCGGTGAATAATTTTGTAATAAGTAAGGATTAGTTAAAAATTGCCAGTTGAGTTTAAATTGAACAACCGCTTATATTTTAGATAAGAACTTCTTACAACTAAATCGAAGCAATCAATTAAAGCTTGAAATACGGTTTTTATAAGCTCACATTAAAAACCAAACTCACCAAATTGTTGAGATTGCATATTTTGATTCATGTTGTTCTGGGCCATTGCTTGACCCATGCTCTGCATCATTTGTGGGTACTGCTGATTGTTGGTCTGATACTGGGAGTAAGGCGGAGGATTCCCCATGCGTATTCCCACCTATTTTTTTAGAAAAATTAAAAAATCATGTAAAAGTATACAAAGAAAAAAGACAATTCTTACTGCAAAGAAGCTCGTGCACCAAAACATATATTCTGTTGATCTAACTGGTGACTATTTGTAGGTACTAAGTACAAAAGCCTGATGCCAAAGAAATATACAATCATTAAAGACACAAAAAAATATCTGAGCAAACGTTTAAATTAAATAAATTAATATGAAATTTCTTAATACAATTTGCAAAAAGCAAATCATAAAAACGACAAATTAGATTCTCACTTATAAACGAATAAAAATATAAATTCAATATATGTAAGATATTATCTATCTTATTTTTTGTGTAATGTGAATAACCATACAAATTTTTTTTTATTTACTTATATACGCCAATGAATGCATCATGCACTAATAATACTGGATTTTCCTTGGACTTCAGTATATTTTAGAGGCTCTCTTATCTTTTTTTTTATGAAATGTTACAAATTACACTATCCAAAGAAAATCGTTTTCCTTACAGAACATATTCACAGAAATATCCAACTACTGTAGAACTGGCCACAAATTGCATTAGTTTAAAAAACTCGTAAAATAGATCTCACGATAAGCAACATCTTGGTTTTAATTAACTAAGATGTACAAAATTACTAAATTACTTTTAAATATTAACATTTTTTACTTCTTTTAATATTAGAGGTTACTTTAATGCAGTCCTGTAGTCTAATAGTTCTTAACTTGATATAAATGCTACAGCGGAAGATTTGGACGAACTTTTTGGACTACCCTATGCCGTATTAATGAATGTAATTTAATGATCTATGAGATGGCGCAGTATATAAACATGTTTTAGATTTTTCTTTTTGGCCAATAACATACAAAGAGTTCAGTGTGGGCCATAATGGCAATATAAGTCAAAATTTTTTTTTATACATTTCTCAGAAAATCTGACCCTCACTAAAAGTTTGTGCATGGATAGAAAATAGTTTTGACCGCGTTACACCTTAAGACATGGTATTCAAAAAAGAACAAACATCTGGCATGCATTGAAAACATTTCGAATTCTAAGCACTTTATATATAATTAATAAGTGTACACTATTTTGTTACCTAACCCCACTTTTTCCCTAGACAGGTTATTTTTTTTAAATACCCTGAATATTGGACTTAATGTCAAAATAACTTTTACAAAGAAATTTTACTTTCTGAAAAATCAATAATAATAAAGGTTCCCCATATGTTGTAAGCAATATGACCCACACTGTATAAATAATCAACAACTAACACGCGCTCTTTGTCCATCCACAAGGTCACTTATAGAATTCGTCCGTTCCGCGTCCCTACACGTAATTTTTCTCATGTTCGACAGTCCTGCTATAAGCCACACATATTTCGAAATTATATAATGAAATTGATTATAGTCTCTTTCAGAAATGTATAAAGCAATGAAACCTCATTAGATATGCAAAAGAACTACAGGCTGACCCAGCAATAATTTATGCCACTTCCATAGTTTGGCACTGATCTCATTGTAAAATTCTTCCTTTTCATCAAGTGCAGGTAGTACCGCCCGGTTTTGGGTAAATTTATGCGTTTTGACTTTTGTTATCCGGTCACAAACACAAGAATTTAAATTTAACAAAATTGTATTTTAACAAAATACAAATTATATATATTATGTACATAATATTCCTTAATGGCTTGATCAAACAGTAGCTTAACAGCTTTCATTTTAAATATCGTGTTTTGTCTTCCTACAAATCCTTTCACTTGCGCCCATATAAGTTCTATAGAATTTAGTTTGCAATGATACGGCGGTAAGCGTAACACAGTTACATTATATTTTTCTGATATGTCTTCCACGGCATATTTCATTCGTTTTTGAGTTATTGACGATTTAACATTTTTTATTCTAATAATGCCAGACGGCTTCTAAGTTTTCTTGTTAGTTGGCCATGATAGGGAGGCCTGGCGAGAACAAAACCAATTGGTTACTATAGAAACGTAATATTTATTGTCGTTTGACAATTACCTACTAAAATATTATTTATTTATTATAGTACACACGAGGATTATTTGAATTTGTTTTTTAGCTATCGGGATTTTAACAGAGTTTTAGATGCCAGATATTTGCTGATAGATATCCAGATAAACAGAAACCGTCACCGAACAGCGTTAAACAAATTTTGGAAAACTATAAAAATTTTGGAAATGTCAAGGCAAAAATTAATAAGAGGAAGCCCATTGTTGATAATGAAAATGTCGAGATTGCAATTATGGGATATTTTGCAGCATATCCAATGACATCCCTAAGAAACGTGGCAAGACAATCAGGAATATCGAGGAACTCAGTGCATAGGATTCTGTTGAAACATAACTTCCAACCTTATTTATTATCATTGGTTCAACATCTAAAAGACACTGATTTGCCAAAAAGAGTATAGTTTTGCGAGTTTATTTTAACAATGGTACCTAGATAACCCTAGATTTTTGGACAATTTGGACCGATGAAGCAAAATTTACTAAAAACGGCCTTTTCAATAGACACAATTCCCATTTTTGGAGTGATTCGAATCCTTTAGGCAGTAAGATCGAGGAACTTTCAAGAATCCTGGCAATTTAATGTATTTTGTCCAGTAAGGAACGATGGAATAATAAAACTGAATTTTTTAATATATAATCAATAATTTTTTTTTATGAATTTAGCATCAATCCAAAATTAGATAAATCATTTAGTAAATATTATTACATAAATAAATTAAATTAAATTATTCATACAGATCACACTACACTACTTCATACAAATACTAGTCCACATACACATCATTTCTAAAAAAAGATATCGTCCCAAGTTTTATAGGAAAGTTATCTTTAGTTAGATATTTACAAGCTATTTATAGAGGGTAGTTTAAAAAGTCATAAAATACTAAACCTTCTTTTTTTTTATTGAGCACTATTTAGATTAAATTAATTGAATTTTGATGTACTTATATCGACTTTAGTTAGCTGCCAAAATTTAAAATTTTTCTAAAGCCATTTTCTGAGAAATCGATCGCCGCAGTTCGTCGTTCGTCTCATCCAGATAAAAAAAATTGTTTTGCTCCCTGCGGTACTGCTTTATACTTCTCGAGTATTTTCGTCGCCAGCAAACAATTTCATCGCTTTCCAATAAAAGTGCTTTTCGGTTATGCCTTTCCCAGGAAAAATCTATATTCTTTAAAGTTGTTCATAAGAGTTTTCTAGTTATCAAAGGAATACTGTCATCTTGAACAAGCTCCATCAAAATTTTATCTAGAGTGGGTATTTCTTTTTCAAGATAAAAAGAGTGAATCCTTCTCCGAACTGCACATTTGGTTTCTTCATCAAGGACTTTTGCTGGTCTTCCTGGAAATTTCTTAGGAAGTTCCACTTTAATCTGCGACCTTTCTCTCCCGCCATAATTTGACATTCGTGAACATCGTTCAACAATTTCTTGTACAGTAAAACTAGGGTAATCGTGTTTTATGCAATCGTGTCCATTTAAAATAACATTTTCACTCACTGATAGTGGATAATTATTAGAACATCTTTTCCATGGAGTGGGTTTCGCCATTTTATTAATATTCTTATAATACTGTTAACAGTATGGCATAATAGCAAATACTAACGTTTAAAACACAATTAAGAAGTATTTATGATCTGCGTTTTATTACCTGCCTCCATTAAGTACTAGCCTATTATGTATGCGTTGAGTAATAAATGGAATCTATAGAGTAACAATACCTTATTAGGTATGCAAAAGGATAGGGATTTAAAAGGATCTTTATTATTATTTCTATAAACAAAATCTACCTACGCCTATGGACGACCCCGAAATTCAGCCAAACTAGACGGAATTCCCCATTTTATTGCTCTATACATTTCTAAAACAGACTATAGTATAATAATCAAGAAGGCTGCGTGACACCAGTTAGAATAAAATTATTATTAGAACACACGATCAACTGAAGCCATTCTACAGCAGCAGATACGGTGAGTAATAAATTAATTTTGCATTACCTCAGTATAATAAAACTTACTTACCAACTGCTTTAAATGATAGAACACATGTATTATTATTAGGTTAGAGTAAACAGTAAAATATACATAAAACCCATGTGTAAAATTGCGCTTTGTAGTAAAATTTTCAGATACAGGGTGTCACAGAGAAAATTAAACGACGCTTTTATTTTAATTACATTTATTTTAATGTACGTTGGGACATATGTTAAAAGGAACGTTTTTACAAAATATTATTAACTTTCCCCAAGTCTGTAGGGGATAAATTAGTGAAGGCCTGCTAGTCCAGAGAAATATGGGAGACACATAATTAATGAATGTTAGTTTGCAATTTATCTAAAGTGTTCGATGCTTTACAGGGATGTCATCTGTTATAAGTTAATATAATATATATTTGTAAAAACCACTAGTTCTACAAAACCATTTTACAGGGAGTTCCATTGACGAGGAAGAAAATGTTTTTTTTTGACTTCCCCAGTATTTCTCAAGAAATTGAAAATAGCCAATGGATGTATTTTAGCTCGGAGAATTCGAAAATCATAACAAAACAACAATTGAATAAGAAACAAACCTATATATTATTACATGTTTGGATTATATGGTGATTTCTAAGTATTTTTTAATAAGGGTACTATATGTCTATCTCCAACTGTTTTTGATTTATTGATGTTTGAAAATTGACATTTTTGCTCCTTTGAGCCGTCATAGCACCTGAACGGTTGGACCTAGAGCAAAATAACTTTCACATTCCTATCTTATTTTTTGATAAGATATCTTATAATGCCAGTCAAAGAAAAAAAAAACGGAAATTAATTTGCTACCTATTTAATTGAATATATTCATATGAAATGTAGGTGATGTAGGTGATCACCTTACTTCAAAGTCACTGTAATTTTGACATATTAGTACATATTATATTAATTTGCCGTAATGAGATATTCGTTAAATGAAAAACTACAGATTGTCACGCTGTATTATAAGTGTCAAGAAAACGCCCGGGAAGCAAGAAGAACATATTATTTTCATAAAAATATATCCGAAAAATAATTATAAGGATTAAAAACCTATTTGAAGAAACTAAACATTACATAACAAAAAAAACAATAGTTAATATTAACAATAAAGTAACAAAACATAATAACTAATAAATTAAATGCTCAATGTGTTTTATTATTTTATTCTCGAAGAAACATTGGTATCCTCTTTGCAGCCTTTGCAAACTTTCAGTTATAATTTCATCAATATTATCGTTTCTACTTTGGTGTGCCACGTTCTTGAGATGCCCCCAAAGAAAGGTATCCAAAAGTGAAAGATCAGGGCTATTGTCTGGCCAAGCGATGGTTCTATTCCTTCCAACTCATTCAATGTGGCGTGCGTCGGTTCAAAAAGGCTCTAATATCACGCGTGCCATATTTTGCCAAATTAAATTCCGATATTCCTCCAAGGGCAATTCTTGCAAAAGGTTTTGAGGGAAATTATGATATTGTGGACCACTTAGTGATTCATTATATCATATTGGAACCAAAATTTTATTATTTTTAACACCACACCAAACATGAATGGAACTTTTCCCTTGAAATTTAACGGTTTGAAATATTCTCGAGGAGGTAAATGTGGCATAGTCTGCCCAAACAATTTTTTTAAACAAATCAGGGTCATTTTGTTGCCGTATTATAATTTGAGACACAAATTGAAAGTGACTTTCTTTCTATGCAGCTGTTAAATGCTGAAGTGGACGTATGTGAAATGGCCTGAGTTTAAAAAATTTGTAAAGTTCTGTGAACGGTTCCCTGGCTAACTCTTCGACGTCGAGGTAGACGGCCATTGACTTGGTGGGATTTCTTATAAAATAATTTAAAATCGTTCTATCTCGATATACTTTTCGTCCTGAGTTTCTTTTTTTGTTATGTAATGATTTAGTTTCTTCAAATAGGTTTTTAATCCTTATAATTGTTTTTACGAATATATATTTCTATGAAAATTTGCAATATATGTTCTTCTTGCCTCAATGGCGGTTTCTTGACACTTATAATACAGCTTTGCAATCTGTAGTTTTTTATTTAATGAATATCTCATTACATCAAACTAATATAATATCTACCAATATGTAAAAATTTCAGTTATTTTGAAGTAAGGTGATCACCTGCATTTCATATGAATATTCAATAAAATAGGTAGCAAAATAATTTCCGCTTTTTTGTTTGACTGGCATCATAAGACAGTTTATCAAAAACTAATATAGGAATGTGAAAGTTATTTTGCTCTAGGTCCAACCATTCAGGTGCTATGACGGCTCAAAGAAACAATGTCAATTTTCAAACATCAATAAATCAAAAACAGTTGAAAATAGTAATAGCACCCTTATTAAAAACACTTTTGTATTTTTTCCGTCTAAAAAACGCAACATCCTTGGCGTAAGTCTTTTGTTTCTCATTTAATTGTTTTTTGTTACGATTTTCGAATTGTCCGAGCTAAAATACATCGATTGGTACTTTGAATGTCTTGAGAAATACGTGAGAAGTAAAAAAAAAATCCGTTTTTCCTCCTTAGTGGAAGACCTGTACATATAGGGTGGAACATTTAACTGGTATACATTCTAGGACTTGAAATCTATTTATAATTTAAAAAAGCTGTTTTACCCATCAATTAGATCAATGGAATATTTCTAACACATTTTATATTATATCTACAATATCTAAATTCTACTTTTTTCAAGAAAATGTCGTTCTCAAAATTGTCTTTTTGGACCAATCACAGCACTCTGTTTACCAAACTGTTAAACTGAAAGCTAAATAAAATTTCCCTTTCCTATTTTAATTTTCTGAAATCTAAGATAGCACCAACTTTCGGTTGTCAAACCGAGTGTCAAATTTTGACTGGATGTTGGATGTTTATGTGATTTAATACGATAGTAAAGAATTGAATGTGATTTAATACGATTGTAGTGAATTAAAGAAAGTGCAAGTCGTTTTATTCATCTGGCCCTTGAGAAGGCTCCAACTGGCAGCCCAAAATGATAAATTAAGCTTCAGAAAAAAACTTTTTCATTTTGCAAGATACGAAAAAAGTCACTCTTGATAAAAGTTTTTCCTTCAAGAGTGAAAAACAAAAATGTTGTTTTGCGTAAAAAGCATACCTCCTTTATAATGTTTCTCAAACGTACAAATATTAAATATGTTTTGAATTAAACCCCAAGCAAAAAAACAAGATTTCGTTATAAGATTTTAAATTAAGAGTATCAGTTTTATCTCATTACTTTATAAAGTCCCAAATATTCTCAAGCACATTTTTAATCAGAGTACCAGCTAGTTTCTAAAATAACAAAGTTTTCTAAAATAATTAATAATTAATTACGGGGATAGTCAAGTATCATACCGCTACGTTATGGCACAACTTAGCGAGAAATTTGAAGGAGTACCAATAATTCGGATAGCTATCTGATACGTAATAAAAAAGTTCCAAAGAACTGGTTCTGTTTAGGACTGTACAAAGAAAAAGAAAAAATATGACCATAACGATGCAGACACAGTTTTAATTATTCAATCTGTTAGAGATACTCTAGTAATGTACCTTAGAAATCGTGCTAAACAATTAGCAGTTGTAAAAAAGTCATATTCAGACTATATTTAAAGGAAATTAAAATATTTCCGTTCAAACCCCACTTTAATCCTAGGTTGGAAGAGAGAGATGAAGCGAAAATACCAAATTTTTCTTTGCAGGTAGGAGACTTTATTATGTTTGCGATGAATGTACATTTTCTACTAATGGAACTGTAGCATCCCAGCACGCCAGGTACTGGTCTCGAGAAAACCCCGAAACCGGTATTACTAGAAGATCTGCCGAAGTCGAAGAAATCAATTTTTTGGATGAAACATTTTTGGTCAAATTATGAATAGTTTTGAGTTACAGAATATATTCCATTTAAATGTTCCAACCTGTATAAATATTTAGCAACATTTAAGTTATAGGGTAATTTGTAAAAACGTCCCAAACTGCCTAAACACAGGGGTACATAGCCCAGATTTATTTTTCCTTTTCAAGATTTATTAATAATGAAAAAAAGACGCCAGGCTGTTTCATGAATCAGCTATAATTTCTCAATATCGCTAATACGGAATAATAAGATTATCATATAAACAATAAAAAGTTAAATATACCTGTTGCTGCTGTTGTTGTTGCTGCTGCTGCTGTTGTTGCTGCGTTTGTTGCTGTTGCTGAGTAGGAGGAAAGCCAGATGGCGACGACTGTTGCACGAGGGGGCTTATAGGCGATTGCTGCTGCGGGGGACGCATGTGCCCGGGACTCGGTGACTGATTGGGGGGATACGCGGCGACACCCGGTGACGTTGCTTGGGATGGGTAAACTCGACCATCAACGACAATTTGGCCAATTGTTGACATTACTAAATAAATCAACCTTATTAGAATTTTAGCTATAATTAAAATTATGTCATAAATATATACATTCGATTTGCTACAATTACATTAGTACTTAAAAATCCATGTGTCTCAAAAAGCTCTATATCTAAGGTAATTTTTAATTCGTTTCAATTAAAATATTTTACTCTTGAACAGTTAACATCTCTGTTCCATTTCGATTATTTGTAAATATACACTACTATATTTACCGTTTATCAAAGAACTAAACATAAATTCATATACTGGGTGGTTCGTTTAAAGTGTTATTTAAGAAACGGATTATTTAAACAAAATTAAATTTGGGGTGACCCTAGGGGACACTATTTGACACTATCGACAACTTTGTAACTTTTCCCAATTTTGAAGGGTAACTTTTAAATTTTAAGTGAGAAGGTACGTTTTTATTTTCAAATTCCTGATCTCCATAAAAAAACTACGTTATAATCAAAACGTAGTTTAATGTCGATGTTAATAATTATTAAACTCAACAAATCAGAAAAATAATACGTATTTATTTATTTAAATTTTCAATAAAATACTGATATTTTATAACCATGGTAAATTTGTTTGTCATATTAAGTCAAAGTGACTTTCAGTCTATTAAAGTTAGTTTAAAATGTTAATAATCAAAGAAAGTAGAAAAAAACGACTGCAGTGCTTTTGAACTTTGGGCTGAATCCCCCAGTTACCCCGAAAATCCTACAGGCTAGAAACTAGGAGTCGTCAGACTGGTCAACTTTCATCCAAAAAGAGTAATCGACGAAAGACCAACACAAATCTGCTGTAACAGTTTTAAGAACTGTTACTATTAACCCCCACAATGGTTCCAGAGAACTAGCTAGAGACGCTGGGATAAGTAAAACATCCATTCTCAAAATATTGCACGATTTTAATTTCCATCCCTACCGTATACCTACACCATGCGGTCACTGATTTCGACGACGGATTACTGCAAAAAAGTCAGTAAAAAACATATTTGTTTCTCACGAAGATGATTTTACAAGTCGATCGACAACAATATGCATTGTTGGGCTGACGAAAATCTACACTAGATGCGAGCAGTTGCTAACCAGCACCCATGGTTGGTAAATACTTGGTGTCGTTGACGAAGTTGTTATTGGACCTCATACCTTACCCCGATTATTAACAGATATTTCTGAACAACTACGAAGGTCAATTTGGTTTCAGCAAGATGGAGCGCCACCACACTACTGTTGTAGATGCATGTAATATTCTGGACAAAACTTACTTTTACAGATGGATCGAACGTAGGGGAGCAATAAACTGGCCTGTTCAATCCCCATACTTGAGTTCCCTTGAGTTTTTCTTATAGAGTTTTGTCAAAGATAAAGACATGGCGACACCTCCAACTAGATCCAAATACATGAAGCAAAGGATTAGACAAACAGTTCAAGAAATCACCCCAGGTATACTGTTAAAAGTTCGAAACTAATTTAGAAAAAGGATGAATAAATGTTTAAAGCAAAATGGCCACCACTTTGATCAAGTGTTAAAATAAGACATAATTTTTTCAATTTATAGTATTTTTTTGTATTTAAAAATATTGACATTGACATTAAATTGTTTTGATTATAACGTAATTTTTTATAGAGTTTACGAATCTGAAAAGAAGAACTTATCTTTCCATTTAAAATTTACCCCCCCCCCCTCAAAAGTGGGAAGGGTTAGAAAATTGCCTAAATGTGTCCCCCAGGTTCTCCAAGCAACACTCCAAATTTCATTTCGTTTGAATAAGCCGTTTCTTAAATATTGCTTTGTAACACTTTAAATGGGCCACCCCATATAGTGTTCCATTTAACAAATAGCTTTTTCATCTACCCTGTATATTATTATATTTACACAGTTTTTCAACAGATATGGAAAAAATCCTAAAAACTCCTATTCTATAATTGTGTATAGTGATCAATAAATTAAGTGATCCTCCCAAATTTTTGGATCAGTTTGATGATTTATAACTAGTTAGATTTAATTCGGTTTTTATTATATTTTTCCAATGTGTGGTTAAATGTTACGATATTACATTGTATTCCTTAAACAATAATTTTGTATTTAAATTTAATTTTAATTTTACAATGGGTTTGTTATAACCTGACACTTATTCCTAAGCATTTAGTTTTTTACATTATCTTATTCCACTTTTTGTTGCAACTAAAGTTTTAAATAAAACCCTGGTTTTGAAGCTTTTTTTATTTAAACAAAAATCAATGAAATAAACTAATAATGAACATTTTTGAGCAAGTGTGTGTGTCCACTTATAGCGGCAATTACATCGTGTAGTCTTCTCGGCATCTAATAAATGAGATTGATTACTCTTAACAGGATGCACTGGATGGAGGTAGCGGACAGCCCTTACTGTCCTGATTGTGGGGCAGAGGAGGACCGCTTTCATCTTCACCTTGACTGAGGGAGTTAGGTAAGGTGGTTGTGATAATGGTAAGCGAAAAGAGCCTTTCAGGCCTAGTTGCTGGGCTTGTCCCCCCATGTTACTACTACTAGTAGTAGTACTACTTGATTACTCTTTCTCGAGTGCCTTCCTCAATGCTAATTCAAGCTCTTTTTAGATGAACCCAGAAATATTCAATCGGGTTTAGGTCTGGGTTTCATGCAGGTCAATCTAATGTTCGAAATCCAACTCCATCCACATATTCACTAACAATCTGCGCAGCATGTGGCTTGGCTTTATCCTGCATTAATGATATTAGATTATAAATTGATGCCCAATTAAAGGAACAAATGGAATTGTTTCTCGGAAAGTGTAACAATGGGAGTTTAAGGCGCCATTTTAAATAAATTCAAGGTCGGTACGTGCTTCACTACAAAGCCCGCAGATTTTTAAAAGTGAATTAAAAATAAAACAGTTAAAAATCATCAAACTAAGCCAAAAATTTGGAGTAGCGTTTTTTTCTGACGGAGAGTTTAATAAGTATGTTATAACATAATTGTTCAGCTATCTATTGCCCTATCTATACGATTCAAATTAAAAGTCAAAGAATTAGAAAAACCGAAATTATATCTACAATCAAAACGATTAAATCGTTAAATATTTGAAATACTATGCGACACAGTCTTAACAGGACTAATTTTAACCTAAGAATTAGTTTTAAACTGTTCATGTATACTAACTTTCGATCGCGACATAGTTGTTTCATTAATTATACAATAGTATCGACATGACCTATTAAATGAATGAATTTATTTATACCTGGGAAAGGTATTATATTTTCTGCCAACAAAAAAATAACGGGTATAGCAAAGTTAATTTCTGTTTTGAGTGCCTGAAAAGACAGAAAATCAGTTGAATGTGACCAATAAAAGGCAACTATACCAATACCAAATACTAAGTGAGTATTGGTATTAGAATTGTCTCGGTTATAGAACAATCTGCACGGATGAAATAATTTTATTTTTGAAGAAGGTAAATAACGATCTACCAAAATAAAGATGAAAAACATTTTCCCAGGTGAGTATCTTATTTTCAGGATTTTGATAAAAATGACTAAACTTCACGACTTTTCTGCATTTTTTTCGCCCGTTTAGATATTTTCAGGTTTTCCATGTTTTACATGCGGTGCAGAAGCCTATTCTTAGAGGTAATATGGACGAACTGCTTCCATATCACAACTGCTTAATTGATAAACTAAATGCATATTTACCTGAGGAAAGACCTATCATTGTAAGCATGGAAGATGAGAAGAGACATTCAGATAAAGCAAATTCTGTTATTTTTACTAAAATGAATTTAATTTGCTTACCCTTAATCAAATCAGGCACTTTGTCCAATGCCAGATGGATCCTGACCGGTATCTCTGGATTAGGTATGTCAGCCCTTTTACACTTGATCCTCTTCAAATGTTCGGTTACTTGCTTTTTGCTATAGAGTAATGCCATGTCGCTGCCATGGTCCAGAGCGTATTGGGTAAATTCGATACAGTGATCAGTCATTTTGGATAGTTGCTCCAGGGCTAGTTTCTTCTCTTGAAGGGTCTTTTGTTTAGAATCACAAACTTCGGTTAATTTTCCGACTAGCTGTTTGCCGCGAGTGCTGATTGTTTGTGTTAATCTTAAAATTAATATTTTGTTTGTCAACTTTAAAATAGTAGAAGTATATAAAATATTTTCTCAACGTTACATGTTTTTACTTAGTTTTTTAACTTACTTTACTACTAGCTGGGTTATTTCTTTTACTAAGGCTTGCTTTTTCTCCGTTATCAAATTCTGTCTATCGTCAATAACTTTCATTGCACTTGTGAGTAGGGCCCTCTTGTATCTAAAAATAAATAATATGACACCCGCGAAAATATCGAGTGTATTCTAAGTTTCAACCAGGGGCGTGCAGTCCTTGGAAGCAGTGCTTCCCTAAAACATCTTCTAAAATGTAATTTTTGAAATAGGAAACCATTAATTTAGTTTATATTAAAAATGCTAAAATATTATCTTAACTATCAAGCCCATAATAAATGTGGCCTCGACTCCGACCCAGCCACAATAGAATATCGACTAGAACCTATGCGGGACGCTAGCTTCTCAGCAGCCAAGTTCTGTATGCTTGATTTCCTGTGAATCGAGCCAGAGGTTATTGAACTTCCCACCGGCTGTTTGCAATTTTTTCATTTCAGTCGCGTGCTTTAAGTGGTGGCGGAAGCTATCGTTGGAGTAGATTCTTTGTTTGAACGGCTATCCGTGTGTTGTGTGATACATAAGTCGCGTCGTGCATGGTCCGATATGGAAGACAATAATATGGACGTGAATATGCAAATACCGTCAACTTCGGCTGTCGGTAATAACGTTGAAAATGTTGGAGAATTTAGTAAGAAGAGTGTGTGTGAATGTGTGATGTGTGTCTTAATAATAAAGGGATTTTCAACATTAAACTTCGCTGATAAGCTTCAAATAATTTCCAAAGGAAGGGCAAAACCGCCTATGAAAAATGAAAAACTGTATTAGACATTTTTATCCGGAAAAACAATACGAACAATTTCAATGGCTAACAAGGTATGAAAATATAAGTAAATTGGCCATGTTTACTTTTTGAAAATGAAAAAGGTCTCTGGAATAAAACTGGTTTTTCCGATTTAAACAATTTCCATAAAGCTGCAAAAAGACACATTATGTCCAAAGCGCATTTACAGGCCGTCATAAAAGAACAAGTCTTCGGCTAAACCAGAATTGAACACGCCCTTAATAATATTTGGAAATTAGTCACCGCCAACACAATGAACTAGTCGATAAAAACAGGCAAATATTAAAAAGACTTATCGATGTTGTTTATTTTCTCGGAGAGCACGAATTGGGATTTAGAGGTCATGACGAAACAAGGGTTTCTTCAAATAGAGGAAATTTTCAAGATTTATTTAGTTTAATGGCTATATATGATTGCTTAAAAAATCATTTAGAGCAGTCTAGCGTTTTTCGCGGAACGTCGAATCGAATCCAGAATGATTTAATTTCCGCTGTTGCAACCATTATTCTAAAAAGAATTAAGCAGGAGGTTGGCGAGGCGCGGTTCATTGCTATTGTTCTGGACGAAACAACTGATATCACTAATTTTAGCCAATTACCTATAGTAATACCCTACGTTAAAACAGACGGAAGTATTCAAGAGCGATTTTTAGGTTTTAAGAATGTGTCCGAAAATCGTACAGCAGATGCATTATATACCGTAGTTTATAACGTTACTAAAGAAATTAATGGAGAAAAAATTAGTTGCTCAAAGCTATGATGGAGTTGCAGTGATGGCAGGACAATTAGGGGGTCTGCAAGCTAAAGTTCGAGAAATTTTCCCAAGTGCTGTGTTTGTCCATTGTTTTCCTCATAAATTAAATTAAGTTTTATCCCAGTCCATCAATCACATTAAAGAATGTAAAGTATTTTTCGTTACTTTAAGTGGCATGACTGCTTTTTTTTCCAAGTCAACAAAACGTACCCACGCTTTGGACTCCATTCTCCACAAACGATTGCCCAAAGTAGCTCCTACTAGGTGGAACTATAATGGAAGACTTGTGTTAATAGTATCTGAAAATCGTAAATCACTGATTGAACTATTTGAGAATATAATAGAAAATAATGAAACGTGGGACTCAAAAGGACTCAGTTCGAGGGGGTTTTTGGACTGTTTGAAACGAGATTTTAATTATAATTATTTGTTGAACATATTTTCAGAAATATTTCCATTCCCGGACAATGTTTTTAATATATTACAAACTAAAACATATAACGCTAAAGAACTAATGCAATTTTTAAGACAAGGAGCTGGAAGATGCCTACTCCTAAGTGTCGAAATTGTGTGAATTAATATTGACAATACCTGCCACAAGTACATCAGTAGAACGCAATTTTTCAACACTTAAACGTATAAAGAAATTCGTGAGAAATTCAACGGAACAGGAAAGACTTTCGCATACATCGCTGTTGTCCATTCAAAATAAACTTCTCCAAAATATGTCGGAGCATCAACGTTTTTATGATTACGTCATTGACGAATTTGCAAAAAATGATCGAAGAATCGAATTACATTACAAATAGGTAAGTTTCTAAAAATTGCTTCCTTTTCTTAAAATTTCACCGCACGCCTCTGGTTGCAACTACCTTCATTTCTCTTACTGTCGGTTATATGGCATTGTCATTATAAACTACAGAGATACGCTCAACTAAGGATTGTGAACATAAAGAATAATATTTAAATTATTTAGTAAAATAACGAAAAACAATATAGATGTTTTATTTAGTGAAAAATTATACATAATAAATTGTTTACTCGTTTTTATTACTCTTTTTTTTTCTGTGGAAAGGAATTAGGTGGAATGGTACCGCGTTAGCACCAGGTTAGGCAGTGGAGTGGTTTTATTTTAGTTTTAGTAATTTTTTGAGTTATAACTTATAAAAATGAGGATTACGTTAGGTTTAAGGATCGACCGATACCGATATTTATATCGGCCTATCGGCTATATCGGCCGATTATCGGTATCGGCCGATATAAGATCCTATATCGACCAATATTTTTTTTTGATTGATCATAAAATATATGTAATAATATAAATAATAATATGTAAACAAAAATAAACATTCTTTGTCAAGAGGAAGTAATAAAATAAACCTATAACATGATTAAACAAAGCATTTTGTTTTAAATTAAATACAACAATATTTTAATATTGATAATTTAGCTTCGGTAAATTGTGATAATAATACAAACAATAGGCTTTCTGCCCTATAAGGGACTAGCCTGCTTTGTTTTGCATCGTAAATATTACCAGCCTCGGAAAAAACTTGTTCGCTAGCGACAGTTCCAACTGGTGCAGACAGGTATATGGCAGCCCACGGAAAAAGATTGGGGAACCTGGGTTTATTACTGTTCCACCAATGAACAGGATTTTTATCTCTGGGGATTACCGGATCGTTTTGGTAAAGTTTAGTTTCATCTTCCACCAACCTTAACTTTACAAAACTACTCCTTTGATTTTTTCGTTTGCGCTTCGAGTTCGAACCTGATGTATCTTCTCCAGCAAAATGTTCATAAGATTCCCAAAATAAATCGCGCACAGTCTTTGATTCCCTAGAATCCTTTTCCACAGCTAGCAGTTTTAATGGCACATTATCTTCCGTGTCATCACTGTCGTCATTAGAAATAGTTTCAATTGTAAGGCTGTGTTCTTCTTGAGCAGTAATTTTTCTTTTTAATATTGTGTAGATTTCTTCACCTTCATTGTCAAAAAAATTGCTCTTAAAACGTGGATCCAATACTGTAGCCAGCGTAAAATATTCGTCAATAAAAATATGATTAAATCTTCTTTCCAAATTTTTTCGCAGATCATCCTTTAAAGTGTCTACGCCAGAAAACATGGAGCTCCTTGAATTGTTACTCAAATATGAATTTAATGTTTTAACTAATTAAATTAATTAAAATTACCTCTGATATACAGCAGACTTTATTAATTGAGAGTTTAGAAATTTACTCGAACGGTTGTAAAAGGTTAATAAGTTTTTGAACCAACTCCCGTTGGTGGAATGTCAAGTCTGTCAATTCTGGGTTATCAAAGATATAATTGCTGATTACCTTTTTTTGTTCTAGAAGTCGTTCTAGCATATAATATGTGGAGTTCCATCTGGTTTGTATATCTTGGATCAGTTTTTTTTTTTGGAACATTAATTTGCTATTGGAGTTTTTTAAGCTTATCGCAAGCAGTTGCAGAGTGATTAAAATGTGTCACAATAACAGAACATAACGTGCATCAATATGGCGGGTTTTCCAACCGACACGGTTAGTGCTGGGCAATGTCCATCGATGTTTTTAAAACATCAATGTAAGAAGTTCCCAACAATGACGTCGACATCGATATTTATCTTTCGATGTTCAATGTTATATTAAAACCAGGTTTCACAATTTTCCAAGTAAAATAAATAAAATATTAACCCAGATATGCCTGAATTATTTTTTATTTCGTTTTTCTTTAAAAACCGTGAAAACTTGCTAAAAACTTCTTAACTAAATTTAAAAAAATAAGTTTTATGGATCTTTGTTAAATTAAAGTGTTTTTTGAGGGCGTCCTTAAAAAAGGACAATAGGAAAATACGCATAAAAACCAAATATACAATAACTTTACATACAGTTTTATTCAAAAAATATACAAGAGATTAAAACTATTTTAACATTATCAGCAACATAAAATTTCAATAAATTCATTTGTGGTAGATAGAAAAACACTCCAGATGAAGCGCAACATTACATTTCACACATTTTTTCTGGACTTTTTTGTGACAAACTCTACACCGAGTTTGTTTCTCCTGTCTGACGATAAAGTGTTCTCTATTGTCAAAACGTGACTCAACATTTTCTAGAGATGAAGGACGGCCTCTCTTTCTAGATGTCCTGTTGGTTTCTAGAAGAGTTAACGCCACTTGTCTTCGAAATGATAAATGGTCAAGCTTTCCATTTTGAAAGCGATGTAGCTGCCACGCATTTTGTTCAGCAAGATCTAGGCAGTAAGCAATCAAGCAAAAGTACCATTTCTTCCCTCTGATTGAGGTCCTATATGGGCTAATGTTCTGATCGCAGCGATCAGCTCCTCCCATGAAACTGTTATATACAAAGATACTGTGAGGCTGATTAACTGTAATCCGCTTTTTTTCTTTTTGTGAATACCTGGATACTTGATGTAAGGGTTCAATTGTCAAATTATCGGAAGCAACGTTCACTGTATTATTGTCATGCCATTTAACCAGCATCACTTTATTATCACAAGATCGAAAATCATAAGTTCCCCTTGTTTCCTTTTTCATTTCATTTTTTGAAAGAACGGGACATTTTGACATCCTGTTTTCCCTGATAGTACCTGTCGCGCGAATCTGTCTATTGTGAAGTTCTTGCAAAAGTGGCACTGTGGTGAAAAAATTGTCAAAGAAGACATGGTATGGAAGAGATCCAAGTGTAGACAAAACATCTGAGTATTGCAAAATAATGGACGGTCCAAGTCCAAAAGTTTTGTAACTTATATTTAGCTTTGTGTTGGCACCTTGATATGGTTCCAGCCAAACACAATATCCGTAACTGGTGGCACCCATCCACATTTTGTAGCCATAGCGAATTGGTTTTCCCTTGATGAACTGTTTGCACCCGTGCTTACCAAAGTACGGCACCATAGACTCATCGACGCTGTGAGTTTCACAAGTTGGTGCAAAATTTTGGAAATTTTTGTTGATTTTCTCAAAAAGTGGTCGTACCTTGGCGAACTTATCCCCTTTATCAAGCAAGTCATTATCGCAGCAATGTAAATTTGACAATATAAATTCGAATCTGTCACGAGACAAACTGCTAGCTACAAGCTCGTTTCGTGTATCGCTTGAATTTTCCCAAAACATACGTATTCGAGGCAAAGGCACGTATCCGCTCAAAAGTAGAATCCCAAAAAATGAGGTCATTTCTGCATAAGTAATATTACCAACCTTATTTTTCTTCAAAGCATACTGATTACTGTATACAACAAACATGTCAATAATCTCGCTATCAAACATTTGCAAAAATAATTCAGTCGGCAGAAAATTGGGTTTGACATCATGAAATGTAGGCCAGGATATTGGATTTGGTTCTAGATCTTTGGAAACCCATTTGTAGTTTTTTTGTAAGGACGTTTTTAGTAAACTCACAGGAATATCGTCTTCATCCAAAGATTGATCTTCATTCCGAGTCATAATTTCAGCATTTGCCCTGAGCTGGGTACCGGGTAAATTAATGAGAGTCATTATTTCCTCATCTCCCGAATCCTCGTCAGTTAAATCTTGACATGCATTTGTAGGGGGCATAAGGGCTATATTAATTTCGTTCGAATCTGGCAGAAGATCATCTTCTTCTAAGCTATGAAGAAGCTCATCTAAGGTTAAACCACTGAAAGAAAAAAAAATATTTACAATGACCCCTACCTTTATGCCTAATGTCCTAAAATAAGGACAGCAGTTTTTTATGCATCCATCAAAACCAACCGCGTAAACAATGTAAATTTGTTGATTTGTATTGATAACAAGCATATGTTAGGTTTTTGTTTTTGATGGTAAAGTAAAAAATAACAAATAAACAAATTTGCAATACTCACCCAACTAGTCTAAGGTCAATGGGACATGCCATTTTTTAAAATAACACAAAGTAATAGCACAATAACTAACGAAGAACGTTTCAAAACAGTGCAACTGCGATGAACGCGTGTTAAAGCATATTTGGAGATCACTGTCTGTAGGCGCCATCTCTGTAAAACTTAATGTAGTACATATTATATCAAAGTAAAGAAACCTGGAACAAATGTCCTTTTTTAAGGACGCTAGGCATATCTGGGTTAATGTTTTATGCGATAGTTGCTTGGAATTGGAAAGGTTTCTGCTGTAGGCGTAGCCGAGTTGACATTCGGCAACATATTTATTTGTAGTTTGTTGTAAACTCGCAACACGCTTCATGACATTGCACTCGACAGTTTGGAAATTACCGACGAATAATAGGAATAGGTGAATAGTGATTATTTGTTTTGCCGATGTTTATTTTTTATCACGGTACGGAAAGGAACGGCCGATAGGCCGATTTATCGGCCTCGGAATATGGGTATCGGCCGATTATCGGTATCGGCCAAAATTTCTATATCAGTCGATCCCTAGTTAGGTTTGTTGTAACAAAACAAAATTCCTGGTCTATATTAAAACAAGATTTTTTTTAAACAAAATCTATACTGTTAGGCGGATATGTCCTTTAAACATTAGGTTAGCCCAGGTTCGTCAATAAAACCAATTTGTTGAAGGTGAATTTATAAAAGATTGCAGGCCGCGGAAATTGTAAGTCCCGGGAGCGTGAAGGCATTTCAAAATATATCCTTGTCCCGGAATACTGTCGCTGAAAGAGTTACTGAGTTGGCTGCCAATATAAGTGATCAGATAAAAATAAAACAGACTCTTTCATTGCTTTTTCTATTGCCTGTAACGAAAGTACGGATGTGTGTGGTATCAATGTGTATGAAGAATTACTGGAATTAGTACCATTGCATGATACAACTGGGAAGGATATTTTCAATGCTGTTTATGGACTTCTGCAAAAGTACGATTTAGATTTGTCAAAACTGTGTTCGGTTGCAACAGACGGAGCTCCTTCAATGACTGGAGTAAAAAATGGCTTCGTTAAAATATTACAGACAAAGATCAGAGAAACGGGCAGTGACAAACCAGATTTTCATCATAATCCACCAAGAAGTTTTATGCTCAAAAGTGATCAAGTTGGAAAGTCTTTTAAAGTCAGTGAAAAAAATTATAAACCTCCTAAGGTCACGAGGCCTTAACCAGCGACAGTTTTGTGCATTTTTACGTGATTTAGAAAGTGAGTACACTGGTTTACCATATTATGCAGAGGTGCGATGGCTTTCGTGTTCTATGGTACTCGACCGATTTTGGAAACTTAAAGAAGAAATACGCGTTTTCATGGAAACAAAAGGAGAAGATGTCAGCTTATTATGCGATGTACCTTTTTTACAGGATCTTTCATTTATGGTAGATATCCCAAACACTTGTCGGACTTAAATACGAAATTGCAAGGACCACGTCAAGTTATTACAGATATGCATGTTCATGTGAAAGCTTTCAAGTGTAAGATGATGTTGTGGGAAAAACAGTCAGCAGAGGATAATTTGTCACATTTTTTGACTTGTAAGGCATATCAGGAAAGCACAAGTGTCCCAATATCATACAAATCATCAGAGGAAATGAGAAGCCTTCTGGCAAAATTTGAGAAGCGTTTTCAGGATTTTAAAACCCAAGAAAACAATTTTTCTCTATTTACTGGTCTTTTCACTATCGATATTGATAAAGTTCCCCCTCACTTGCAAATGGAAGTAATTAAGATTCAGTGTCAGACCCATTTAAAACAAAAATTTGATAGTGTTGGTACATTCGAATTTTATAAGTACTTGCCTGTTCAATACCAAGAAATGAGAAAATGTGCCTGTAAAATCCTGTCAATGTTTAGAAGTACCTATAAGTGTGAAAAACTATTTTCTATGATGAAAGGAAATAAATCTCCCGCAAGATCGCGATTGACAGACGCACACTTGGAGGCAGTTTTAAAAGTAATTTCCGCCGATAAATTCGCGCCACAAATAGACAACTTAATTACAGACAAAAGATGTCAAACATCTGGTAAAAAAATTTATTGTTTGTAGTTTTTTGTAATGTCCTTTTTATTGGAAATTTAATAAACAGACTTGTCCTATAATAGTACTTTTTCTCAAGATTTTCAGTAGTTTGTCTTTTTGTTTTCTTTAAGATAAGATTTTGCGGCCCACCTAGTCGATGGTCTTCATACTTTTGGCCCACCAGTGACTTTAAGTTTGACATGGCTGATGTAGAGTGTTTATATTTTAAACGGGGTCTTCAAGTAAAACTTTTAGGGATATCAAAAAATATTGTATATAAAATTGAATCGCTTTCTCTTGAATTTCCACGATTTGCTAAAAACTAAACAAATGACAATTGGAAAGTAAAAAAATGAGCATCAATTTTTGTTATTTTAAATGGAGCAGCCTGTATAATATTACTTTAATAAATGGGCATCTTCTTGCTAATTATAAAAATATCAGGTATGTTACCTTTATCTTTAAAGACAACCGAGAAAATTGACCTAGCCATAAGAAGCGATGTATTCCTTTGTAATGACTACTTATATGTATATTCTCTTTCTTTCTAACACACTGCCCCTTACGGCAGAGTTTTTGTCAAATTTCTCGCTTTTCTTTAAAGACAAAGATTTCATACCTGGCATTTTTATAATCAGCAAGAAGGTGACCATTTACTCAAATAATATTATACAGGGTGCCCAATCGGTGTCGATGCTCAATCTTTTACTTTCCAATTGTCATTTGTTATTTTTTTTGCAAATTCTGATGGTTCAGAAAAATCCATAAAAAATATATATATACAATATTTTTTGATATCTTTAAAAATTAAGCTTGTAGACCTCGTTTAAACACCCTATGGAATAAAAAATATACCAAAATCTATTAACTGTTTCATTTTTCACCTATTAGATCAATATGATTTTAAAATTGAATAAAATAAAAACGATACCCCTACAACCAAACTTTTCATTTTTTGGATTACATATCTTTCAAGTGTCTAACTTGACTTACGTTTAATCTTAATGCATCTAGGGTGCATGGCGTGTTTGCATAGACAGTTTATTTTAAATAAACTCAGAAAAAGTATTCCATAAGAGTTAAGTCAAAACTTCCTGGAGGCCAATTCACACTAGAATTTTTTCAAACTAACCTTCCATGAAACTTTTCTTGCAATACTTCAATAGCAGCATGATGTCTGACATGTGGTACCGTCTTGTTGAAACCATTACTCAAATCAATTTTACCTAAATTTGTCTTAAAGTAATAAAATATTAATTTAAAATAGACTCAAAAAAGGATCAATTAAACTTTTAAAGTATTTCTTTTTGTTATCAGCAACTGGAATCTTTTTTGTATATGCAGGTCTTGAATCTCTTTTAATGGTTTCACCTCAGTCGTTTTTTAAACCTAAACTCTAAACAATCCCATTTCACTTGCTTGTATCTTGTTATGTACCTTAAAAAAAGCGTTCCCTTTTTCAATTTGTAGTAACTTTACTTCACTGATTTTAAAATCATCCCCTGTGTATTTTTTAAGTGGAATTATAAGAATATGTGGCGCATTCACTACATCGTCCAGAAATGGTATTGAAGAAAAACCTATTGCTTTAATAGAAAAAATACACAATAAAACAACAACAATCGTGTTGAATGGTTTCGGTAACCAGAAGATCATTTCAAAAAAAAATCATGTAAATTGGTGCAGAACACCTCTCTCACGAACTTGCTGTAAAATTAGTATTTTAAATATATAGATGTGTGTTTTCAGTTGCTTTGAAGTCCAAGCAGCAAAGTCACGACGTTTAGAATGATCCAGTGGCTGCAGTTCTTGGCTCACCACAATCTTATGCGGGTGTAAACCCAAGTTTTTTCCAAAATACATCAAGATGTGTCGTTCTTGTAATTCTTGAGCACGACGAGAAATCGATAAATTGGGAACTTCTGGATTTTCGACATTTTTGATCAGTAAAATCCTTTTCAGTTTTTTCGACGATAGGGTGATTATGTGGACCACAGTTTTTGAGAAATGTGCGTCGTAAATTTACAAAAAAAAACATCTATTTTCATAAAATTTTTCGATAATAACCAAACGCTCTTGAAGAAATGACGGCTAGTGATAATTATCACATTTTAAACATGACTGCCAATTCATTTTAAAATCATATCATTCTTATTGAATATAATGTGACATTTTTTTGAACGTTTAATACACTTTTGGCGTATAAATTAGAATAAAAAATTGGAATAACTATGCTACTGACCTAGACTAGCAGATCCCTATCACGAGAAGTTCACGTTCACTTCCTTAGTTAACTAAATAACAAATTTTGTCCTACTTACCCAACATCTTTAAGCATATCGGAAATGTATTTCTTCGCTTCGGAGGCAATTTCATTAGTAAACTTGTATTTGTGCTCCCTGTGTTCGATCAACTGACAATCCCTGCAAGTCAGCTTATCGCAAGTTTCACAAAATAGAGACAGTTTTTCGTGTGGATGGTTAGAACAGAATAGGTTCGCAGAACCGTTGGTAAGAGCATTTAATTCGCTGAGACCTTCCTCTTTTGACTTTATCGTATGATCCTTCGTAATTTTTAATCTAAAAGATGTTATACAACATTTAAAAAAGTTAAAAATATTTTAGATGTTGGTTTTAATTTTGAGTGAATGTATTATCGGGGCGGGGGTAATACCACGAGTGCTTAAAAACTATCGGGTTTAATTGATCGATTTAACAAATTGACATTTATTGTCGCAAATCATGTAACAAATTTGTAAAAATTGAATATAACAAATTTGCAAAAATTGAAATTTGCGCATATCACACTGTATATATTTGTTTTTCTTTTCATTGTTACTGCATAACATACTGTACATATTTATTTTATTTTACATTTACTTTTTTAATCTAGGCTAATTATCTATTGCTATTGAGAAATGTAACAATTTGTAGGTACTTAGTTTTCTGTACATAATTGTGTGAATTTCCATGGGCATTTAGAGTCTAATTTAGTTTTAAGGTTATGGAATGCTATCCGTTAATTTTTATTTTTACAACACTTCTTTGTACCATCACCGATAGTAAACTGTTTATTGCATTTAGGGTTTACCGATAGTAAACTGTTTTAACTGTTTATTGCATTTAGGGTTTCTGATAGGAAAATACCGAAACGACCCTTCTTAGTAAAGCTTTTTCCAAATTCCCATTTTACTAACTGTAATGAATGTTTTTATTTTGACCACGGGAAAGTTTACGAAGATAAAAAAACCCCTTTTGCCAACGAATAGGACCAATCAAAGCGAGGAATTTTGGCACAGGGGGTGGAACTTTATGTTTCTTGAGATTTGTATTAATATTAGAGGACTCTGTTTTTGGACTTGCAAGAAGTCGGATGTGAATTTTGTTGTTCTAGTTCAATAGACTTATTTTATTTCGTTTTAACAGTGTTTCAATAAACTCTCACAGTTCATATAAAAAAGGAATGTATTGGATATATAGCTAATCAAGCACACACCATACGTTCCTAAAAGTCCAATAGTGCGATAATTGTGAAAATATAAAAAAAATTTTACGAGAATGTAGGGATTGCTGAGAGCTACAACCTAAAATTCTTTTCGATTATACAGGTTTGAGGATAAGTTTGCCACAAATCAAACTTACATTTTTTTTAATGGAACACCCTGTAGATTCTTTTATATTAAGATTCCTCCCCTTTTGGCCATTTACCCAAATATAGGGTTTGTGGATCTATACAGAGTCATTCAAGATTTATGGCTACTTTTCAAAAATAGCAGAGGTACTTTTGACCCCCTGTATTTTTTTAATGCGTTACCATAAATCATTTTAGAATGGTAACAACTTTTAAATATGGTCTTCTTGCAACTGCGGTATTTTTCTTTAGTATTCTTTAGTAACGGTATACAAGGTAAATAAAAATCCTGGATGCAAATTTTCTCGATTAATTTAAATGGAACGCCCTGTATATTATTATATTTTCAGATTTACTCTCTTTTTGGCCATTCACACAATATAGGGTTTGTAGGGTCCATACAGAGTCGTTCAAGATTTATGGCCACTTTTTGAAAATATTAGGGGTACGTTTGACGTTAAGAGAACACTTATTTTAACTAGCTGTGCAAGTAAAATGAGATTTATAACGAAAATTATGTGTATTGACATTTCTATTTTTGTGGAATGTTGCTTCGTCAATAAACAACACAAAAAAGTTAGCAAATCTTGGATCTCTTTGAATTTGTTGTTGTGTCCAGTGACAAAAATCTGGTGGGCCTTATTTTTACAAATTAAATTAAACTCTCAAAAATTCAAATTTGAATTATCAAGTAATGCTGGTGCTTCAGTTTGGTAGTAAAAACTAAGTACAGTTTCTATTGTAAGACTCAAAGATGAATTTTAATACACAAGAAAAATATGATTTATGTGTTAGCAGCAGGTGAAAAGAATTGTTTGTTGGAGACAAGAATATATCACGAAAAGTATCCTGATAGAAGACAATCACACCGAAGGACTTTCCAAAGGCTTATGCAAAAATTTGGCGAGACGTGAAATGTAGAATTCATGAAAACTGATCACCAGATCATTGTAATACTATCATTTGTATTTGTGAAAGGGTTGAATTAAATCTTTTTTTATTAATAATAATTTTTATCTTTTGAAGTTTTAAACTTTTTTGACCCATATATGCTGGTATGAATAAATTAAAAAAAAAATAGATCTTGAAAGAAGAAAACTTTGCAATATTTTGCCTTAATATATTGAGATGTCCACCTCTCATATTTTCGAAGTGTTCATAAATCTTGAACGACTCTGGGAAGTTCCATTGCGTTTTAAGCGTAAACTTCACAAAACTGTATAAAAACACAAATATGACTAATTTAAAATGACAATAATAATGATATCCTAATATTATATATTAACGTTTGAGTCTTTGAGGTAAAAATCCTGGCTATGTTGATGTCTGTCTAGCAAGTTCGATTGGTAATTTAATTTTTGTACATATTTCATTCATATTCGGAAGACAACATTTCATGTTTGATCGATAATCGATAAAAGAAATATGATGTTTGAAAAGCACGTGTACGATATTTTTATCGATTGATAATGCATGGGTATTCACGATTTTTTTTTGTATTTACACTTGAAACATTTTGACATAAAATGATTCGAAAAGTGTTTACCAAATTCTCGAAAAAAAATTGCATTTTTCGAAAAAACAAGAGTTTTAGGCATACCACCGTTGTCTAGAAAAATAAGAAATGTCGCTTGGGCTAAAGGAAGCGCTTGCGGACACGTAATTTAGAGATTTTCTTTCTATTTTTATGTAAGAAATCTCCCAAAATCTTGGCCATCATTTTTGAAACCTCCTGTGCAACTATATCGTATAAAAGTTAATATATAGCATACCTCTGATGAGCTTGAACACAATTATCACAAATAAACTCAGAACAATCGGCGCAGAAGCTCGACGCTAAGGCCTCGTCGCTGCAACTACTGCACTTTAGGTCAGTTGCTTTCGACGATGAATTGCTCTCTTCATTGTTGGCTAATTCGAGAAGAAACTGGTTCTCTATTATTCTGGATGGATCGCACTGGATGTTGCAAGTTGGACACGTAATCTGATTGGCTGTAAAATAAAGGATGGTTTAAGAATGTTTATCACAGCAAGGGGCAAACATTATATTCAACAATTAAGTATTAATTTTGCAATAATTAAAAACAAAACAAAAAGGGATTTACAAAACGATATAATAAGGGAATATTTTTGAGACACGAAGAATTTATAAAATCGATGCCTTAAAAAAACACTAAAACTGTTATATTGCTAATAAAGAAAAAAAGGTAAATACCCTGTGCAAAAAAGGTTAAGGATATTGAAAATTGCAACTACCTTTTAAAATTCAATCACTTTTTACTCTTAACTTGTAGAGTACCTTTGAGTATGAAAGTTAGGTTAAATTAATTACTTAATTTTATTAGCTTCAGGACGGTTCAAAATAGGTCTACAGAAATTAAATTCAATGTTCAAATGTTCAATGCCTACCTGCATATTCAAGAAAAACGATGTAATAAAAGTTTTTGTCATATTTTTTACTAGGCTGGTGCTTTGGCCATACGCAATATAAGAAAATATAATTTAATCTCTTTTCTACAGAAAGGAAATGTTTTATAAATTGGTATAATTTTCGGAATATTTATATCTATTATTTTAATTTACTTGTTGAAATTCTGCCAAACCAATAAAAAAATAAGTAGATTTCCTTTACCACGAACTTCCCTTGTTAAGAAGCATTCCGTTTAATAGGAATAGTGATGTGTAACCCAATTTAGTTTCGCACACAGCCATTTACTAAACTTATATAGAGGAAGTGGAAGATAGTTGATCATCGTTTTAGTTTAGATCTATATTTGTAAAATGCTGAATACATTAGGGAACAAAAATAACAACACATGAAGTAACAACTTTGTTGCACATGATTTTTTAGGAATTTAGCCATTTAAATTAAGTGTTCTTTTATTGTTATTTAAAAATAGAAAAAAATGATCAAGTGTCCCCATTAGTTGCCTACTTGAGCATAATCAAGGGAGACTAGATCACTGATTAAATAAAAAAACAATTTAACTCAAAGCAACATAAAATCATTTATTTACAAACGTTTACAATCTCTCAAATATATCCAGGGGCTTCATGAAGGATAATAAATTATTTCCCCTTTTAAAAAATATTTGTACCTGGAATTAATTCAATAATATCGTCAAATCCAATATCACACTGCTTTAACTAACCAAAGAGAAAAATTTTTTAGTTTCATCCGCAAAAATTTAGAGAAATAAAGCGACATTCAAGATCGTCATCATTACGCGGTCAATTATGAACAAATACCGGTAACTTGACGATTCCTCAAATTATTCTTCAAATTAATTGAGAGATCTGTAAGAAAAATATCTCCTATTCACTAGGAGAAGACGAAAAAACCCTTTTCATTACCTTTTCCTTAGTTTTTTTATCGTTAATAGTTTTTTAATAGTTTTTTGTTGGCCCTTTCTGCCTTTCGATTCATCTTTTCCTCTCTTAATTGTAACTCCACTTCTATATCCTGCTTTACTGATTTTTTTCACTACGCTTCTTGTACCAGTTTTCGGAAATGGTAATACTTCAATAGGATTTACAAGGAAGCTTGATTCCCTTTGAAGTGACGTGAAATGAGGCTATTAAGGGAGTTCGATGGCTTTTTGAGTGAAGTGGCCTGCTTCTTCAAGCTGGGCCTGGTCTTTTTGACGTTTATACTCAGGTACTTGTTCTTGACTTGACTCGAGAGAGGGTTCATTCTCAGGACAGTCCATAACATATTATGCACATAGAAAATCATCATCAGTAAATATTAATGAATTCTAACGTTGTATTCCTGTTTCTTTTTAAACTATTTGAAATATTCGTTTCAGTAAATGCAAGAGGTTATGCCCTTCCAATAATACAGGAGACGTCATACATGGTTATAACTCTTCCTGGATTTATAGATATCTACTCATTAGCAGTCCAATGATATGCATCCGAAGAGCCCAAAATTGAGAGGCTGTAGCATGTGGCTACAGTGGAGTGGCAGTGTTGTCAGTGTTATGCCACTATCTTTGCAGAACTGTAAAGATAGTGTTATGCCACTATCTTTGCAGAACTGTAAAGATTTTAAAGAGATGTGACTTTCATGGTTATCCATAATGAGGAGAACTTTATGAGCTTGTGAAACACCCACATGTCTGACAAAATGAAGGTAAAGGTAAAGTGCATCTGTTGACATCCATCCTGATAAATTCGCAGACCCAGCCGACCCATCAGGAGAGCCATTGAGCATAGCAGGTTTAAGACTTACCGAGGAAACACTTAGAAATGTGGAATGCTCCAACCAGAAACAACAATGATAGCACACATTGTAAATAACAGTCCCCTCTATGCCGATGCCACCTGTCCAACTTGCTTTTGACCTTTAATCGCTATAATTTTCTTAGTTTTTGGTACTGTGCAACCTGTCTCGTCAACATTCCAGATACAATCCTCACTGAGCTCCTCTTTGTCTAAAATACGTTTCAAATTGTTGTCTTGTTTTTGTCCATTTTGTCGGCCTTTGAATATTATTCCTCACTGCAATTTCATAAGCAAGATCTCTAATTCTTATAGTGAACCCATGATTAATTTCAGCACAGAATTTTATATAATTAACAAGCTCCTCTTCTTGCTCTTGAAAATATTAATCGTTTCTGATTGATTTGATTGTCATGGAAGCGTTAGGGTCTGTCTCAAACTTTTCCACGTACCTTTTTAAGGCCATCCCGTCAACTCCGTGTCTTTTTTGCGGCCGCTTGGAGTACCCTTTCTCTTCTTATTGCCTCTCCTCTGTAAATGCTTTCTTCATTTATTTTCGTCCTAGCTTTGACGCCCTTCCTTGCTTCGTTATGCCACAAATTTAGGCAATTGAAAAAAGCACATAAATATGGAAAAATATGATTTTTTTGGCAAAGGTTTTTATTCATTTTGTATTGGGAATATCAACGAATACTTGATCTAATGATCAAGTATGCTTTGATATCCCCAATACATTCAAAACACGTGGTAAATAAATAAAACAAACATCACTTGCGTAGAAATATAAAACCACTCTGATATCTTCAAGAGGCGCACAATAACAAACAAGTTTAACAAAAAGTTACAGAAAAATCAAAGTACAATGTTATTCAAATAACGAGCAAAAATTTGGACGCCGAATGGCCCTTAATTTTTGACCAAAATTTGAAGTCAATCGGGGAAGTAGTTTTTTAGCTATGCCGCGAACTGACATACAGACACGTACCGACAGATGGGTGCAGGAATGAAGAAAACATGTTTTTTTGACATCTAGGGATGCTAAAACATTAAACTGGTGAGTGCTAATTGGCAACCTAATATCGTCCATCCCTAATTACTACCATGCAGACTGAGGGGTATACTATACAAGATGATTTAAAATGAGAGATTTTATATAAAATAGTTATTTTGACAGGAATATTAAGGCCATTAAACAGAGATTTTTATACAGATTCATTCTCTCAAAAATAAAAAAGTAGGGAATACGTAATATCAAAAAACAAACATATTTATTAGTCGATCTATTGCAGGGCTTACACAGAGCTTACAGAGTTACACAGAAATGATAAGAATGTATTTTCACATTATCTTCTATTTTTTCTTAGAGTTCAATTTCGTTTTCTGGTCGGAAATATATAATATTATTTTTAGCAAATTAATTCGATTAACATCTTGACTCGAGAGCAAAGATAATAAAGCTATATGTAAGAAAATTCGTGTTAAACAAATTTGTAAAGTTGATGACCTTTCGCGGGCCTTGTATGCCAACACAGTTAAATAATTGCAATCCTAAGTTATGTTTGCATGTAGCAATGATGTGCACGTACTTACAAAAAAAATTGAAAAGGTAACTCCAAGAAACAAGAAACAATCATTACTTTTTATAGACCTGACTTTGGCCCTATACAGTATTTGTAAAAAATAATAAAACCTTTAGTTTTTGCTATAGTTTTTTTTTGGTATTAGTCGTTTTAAAACGGTTCTCTACTATTTTTGTCAATTTTAAAAAGCAAATTGTTATTACAAAATAATTACGAATAGCAGTGGCGGCTGGCGGGTGAAAAATTAAGTGAGTGCAAATGAAGCAAGAAAATATCGCCACAATTTTTTTCCAGAATTTTTTTTATATGTGGAAGGGGTAGAATATTTTTTTACGACTTACCTAAATTTTGTATACTAAATCAATTCTCCTATCCTTCATAGCAGCAAGACAATGGACAGATACAGCCTGCGGCGCTTTTTCTTTTTTTTTTTGAAGGCCATTTAGATGGTCAGACATCACACTTGTACCATCGTAACATTGCCCTATTAATTTATGTTAATAGTCAAATTGGTCCCAAATTTGATCCAATAGAGAATATAAATTCTCCGACGTTCTATCGGAGCTGACATTATAAAATCCTAAGAATCTCTCGACTACTGAACCTTCTGAATTAACGTATCTTAAAATTATGGACCACTAGGAGGTTTGCGTAATATCAGTGGTGTCATCCACTTGCACAGAAAAAACTGTGTGTTCATTATTTCATTTTTTGCATGATCATTTAAACTTAAATATTAAGGCCATTAAACAGAGAAACATCAGAAATGCATCCAATTATTTCGTTTTGAATAGTTTTCGAGTCACCAGTAAAAACATTTTTAATTTTTTCGTGATGATCGTTTAGTTCTTGGGAACTTCTCGATATTAATAAACCTAAAAGCTTTTTAAAATTCCCCCTATTTATTGATTCGCTGCTCTCACCATGGCCGCGAAATACTAACTCTTGTTTTGTAAGGTACAAAACTGCGTCAATTATCAAGCACATAAATAGTCTATTTAATCGGACGTTTTCGTTAAAATGTATTTTATATAGCTTAGCATTTTCCTTTAGTCAGCTATAGTGCTTTGATTTTTTACAAATGTTTTTAGCATTAATTTATGTAAAGACCTTCATATATTTAGCATAGTACATACCTGTAAATCCTTCCTTATTCCACACTGAATATTTATTGGAAACTAGTAAACAAGGCCAGCAAAACAATTTTTGTAATATTTGACTACTACATAAACATTTGTACGCCGAAAACCAGGACGACTATTAAAACTCTGATCTTGTTCCTTCCATCGATTAAATGGAGTTTCCAATAAAATGCAAACCACGTTCGTGATCGGATTCATCAATAATGTAAATTAATAGACCCGACACCAAATAAAGTTGTAACAACACCATAAATAAATATAACACAAAACAGTGAAGCAAACTGCTAAGGAACCAACCGGTTGCAGCGAAATCCGCGAAAATAAAAGTAAACAACCACCCCAAACTGAACGACACGTGGCGTTGTATGGCGCTGGTTAACATTATTCTTCCATGTGCTCGACGTCATCACGTACGCGTTGTCATGGCAACGTAGTAGGAAAATCATAAACTAAACATAGCACCTACAGCAAAGTCGAAAGTCGAAAGTCGAAGCGGTTTGCGCCACTGTTATAGCTGTTATAATAAAGTTCGATTAAAAGTTTTAAAATGCCACCAACGGTCAATTAAAATATGTATGTACAGTTATTTTTTGCCAATTAGGTGAATAAATGAATGTAAACACTTAAATTTTAAGAGATATATAATAGATATAGTTAGATGTTTGCTTGTTTATTTTTCCTGGTGAAGTAGCCTACACCTACTTCACCTGAATAAACGCCACTGACGAATAGAGCTGGAGATATGAAAAACATGGCGAAATTGTCCCTAGAAGGGAACTCAAAGAATATAATAGTAAAATTGGGATCAAGTTGAAAGGTTTTATATTTTTCGCGGTTATATACTGTATAACAAGCCAACATATTTTTTTGCACCCTGACTTGAGTAATACTTTAATCTATTTGACGCAAAAAATACGACATTGGGTTTTCTACTTCCTTCCTTAAATCTGGGAAGATATTGGGGTTTAAACAGAGTAGCATATTAATTATTGCTCACAACTGATCAATAGTACATGTACCTTAGTATTTATCGTTTTATAGGAAACTAGCAATTTAGCATAAACATAAGAAATATTACTTTCAACAGGCAAAAAAGTCAGACCGGCACTCCGTGGTAAAAATCATCGTATGATGAATTGAATTCGGATTTTTTAAATATTTCTGTGAATAAAACAAGAACTGTTTAAAATTGTAGATCGACTTTGTTACAGATACACCCCCATTTTTACGGTTTGCAAGTTATGCATAGAACGAATTTCCCTATTATTCGCTAAGAAAATGTATACAACTTGTATTAATTTATTAAGAATGTCTTTCTTCATTATCTTCTATTCTCTCCCAGAGTTCAATTTCGTTTTCCGATCGGAAATTTATAATATTATTTTTAGCAAATCAATTCGATGAACATATTGACTAAAGAAAAGTCAAGAGCAAAGAAAACAAAGCTATATGTAAGAAAATTCGTGTTAAACACATTCGTAAAGTTGGTGACCTTTCGCGGGCCGTGTGTGCTAACACAGTGAAATAATTGCAATCATAAATCATGCCTGCATGTAGCAATGATTTGTACGTGCTTGCAAAAAAAAATTGAGAAGGTAACTCCAATAAACATGAAACAATCATTACTCTTTGGAATCAATAATATTTAAATACAAAAAAATAATAACCACTTTTTAAGCCCTTTAAAGAGAAGTTGACATAAATAAATTTGAATAGAAATGAAAACGAAAATAAAAGGTTTTTATAAAAAAATACAACCAATTTGGAAAAACAAATTTGACACCCTGTATCTCAAAAACGAAGGCCCCGCCCACACACGTTTATATGAACTTTTAGTCCTAAAATAAGGCAAAAAATTACGTTCTTCATTTTTAGACATCAATTATGAAAAACACCCTTGTATATGTGTCTAGTTAAAATAAGTTCATATAAGCCCAGAAAAAATGCAACACCCTGTGTAATTAGAAAGCAAATAAAGTTAAATTTCAAAAGAAATATTTGTATTTAAATTTTTCTCCTCTTTTATGGTCCTCCAGATAAGAGGATGGGTCATCTTATTTTAGACACCCTGGACATATATACGGTCTAATTGAGAACCTCCTCTTTTATTTCCCTCGTAAAAGGGAAGTATTCTAGTCCTAAAAAAACACCCTCCCAGGTTTTTACAGATCTTTTCGTTTTAGGGTCCCTAGATACCAAAAAAACGTTTTCGCAATTCGTCGGACTCTCCGCAGCATAGCTCAAAAACTACTTATCTGATTTCAAAATTTGGTCAAAAATCAAGGCTTACAAAGAAGTGAAATGGTTTTGGTAAAAATTCAATATAACGGAACAAAATGGCGGCCTGTCTATCTCTCAATTTGAGGCACAGCTAAAAAACTACTTACTCAATTAACTCTCAATTTTGGACAAGCATTAAAAGTCTTATGGAGATGGCCTGGTAACATTTTGATAAATATCTAATATGATAGAACAAAATGGCGGTCTGGTGGAATGTTAAAAAACTTATTATCCAAGTCAACTCAGTTCTTTTGTGTTATTTTAAGTGTTACATACATATGAACTGGTAACATTTTGGTATAAATCCAAGATGGCGGCCTAATAAAATAATTAAGAAATAAACCTGAAAAACTATTTATTAGATTAATTTCAAATTTTGTGCATGCATAAGTGTTATATAGAGACACACTAATAAAATTGCAGTACGATTTAGAATGGCG
Organism: Kuschelorhynchus macadamiae; assembly: GCA_030620095.1. Taxonomy (NCBI): domain Eukaryota; kingdom Metazoa; phylum Arthropoda; class Insecta; order Coleoptera; family Curculionidae; genus Kuschelorhynchus; species Kuschelorhynchus macadamiae. The sequence continues at coordinate 293,621 of JAUTXW010002023.1, forward strand.
GCCAAATAAGATATTTAATAAATCAACGTAAAAAGTTTCTTACTCAAGGACTTCAAATTTTCATAAAAATTAAATGTGATGTGTTACCAAATGTGCGGAACTACATTGGGGTCAAAACTTCCATATTCCTAAGAAAATAAAAGATTAATGACGAGGGAGGTTCCGCGTTAAGGGAATTTTTGAAGTTGGGTTAAATAGCACTTCATGAAGGCAACGGAAATATCACACCTGAAACAAAAAGGTCATGCCTCGGATTGACCAAATAAAATACGCTGTTTTAATATCCCAACAACCAAATAAAATAAGCGTTTTAATATGCCAATAATAAAAAAAACCTCAACTGCATTAAAATGAAAACAAAAATAAAACGAGGATTACCGGATATCAGATACAGAGCGATTAAAACCATAGAAATAAGCATAGTTGAGTCGTGATTTAACAGACTGTCTTGAAGGATATTATCTTTTAAAATATTATTTAGAGCAAAAAAATTACATATCTGCAGTCAATTTATGTATACTTTCCTCTAGAAATGTAATAAAACAATATATGTCCCAACAAAAATATATTTATTGATGTAATTTCAGATGGATAAATGAAAATATAAAAAAATGGAACGATCGACCTTAGTTGAAGGCCAACATTAACCAACACCATACTTTCTTAAACCTTGACTCAAATAGCTCCTCACGTAAAAAATCCTTAGCTATTTTTAATGAATGCGTGTCTATCTATGTAAACCACAGGTTTTTATGTGATCCCATAACTGGGATTTAAGAAGGCCAAGGTCACGAACAGACCCAAGACAGTCCGTTATCAATATAAAGTACCGAAACTGAACGGTAAAGAATGATCATTGAGTGGTTTGTCGTTTTCCGAATGCCAAATACTTACCTATCACTAATAATAGTGAATCTGTGAAATCCACCGAACATTTTCGACTTTTGTAGAAAAATAGCGTTTTCCACAATGTTTTTTAACAATACAAGACTATGACCATCCGATCGAAACTTAAAAAAAAATATTTCCTCCTTTTCAAATTTCCGATAAAACTGTAAGAGCGTGTAAAAGAAGTGCGGTAAATAAAAATTGCCTTTTTTGTTCTAAATCTTCCCTCTAGATTATAAAATACTTATAAAGGGTGACCTGGAATACGGCAATATCTTAGATAAAAATATGTTCAATAACAATGTTAGTTTGCCATATAAAAGTTTCTCCTAACTGCTTACCAACTGAGACATTCCGTCTTCAACTTAAGATGTAGAAAACAATTATTCAAAAATAATGTTGATATCAATTGATGTAACTTAATGACATAATAGATTAACACGCGGTTACTGTCGAATTTAGAAAAAAATCTAAAATGTTTAAAATTTAGCTCATAGTTTTAGTTTTTATATACTCGGGTCTTACGAATTACGAATGCATCCTTCCCTCAACAAATTGTTAATCCAGCTACTCAGTATTTATTAATTCATTGATTCGTCCGCATAATGTGGAGGCCCTCTCCACTGGAGGTCCCGTTCGAACGTGCGACACGTTGCGCGGTGATTACGTCTGTTGGGAGGCGAATAACCAAGCAGGCTTTGACTTCGGCAAACTATTTGTGTGCATAAAATCTTTTGCTTTTTGTGTACTGTCAAACATGGAAATGCAAAAACTGTTAATTAGTGTAGATGAAATATTCGCCCATTCGTTGATTCGTCCATTCGTTCCATTCAACCGAATAGTGAGTCGGCGCACTGTTAAAAAAAAATGACAACAGTGATCGTGGTCATGTTTTAGTAAAAATAGTTATTTGTGTTCTGGTTAGTTATTGATAGTTTTTGTACATAACAACAATTATTGCTATGGTATGAAGAAATACAAGCTGAAGATATTGTTCATAGTCCAGATTCGGACGATATTTCAGAGTATAAAAACGAACAAAATGAAGAACTTAGAAATTTACCACTACTTCAGCGTCCACTTCAAGAAAGCGAGCTGTTCCAACAGTTTTTGGAAAAGACAAAAAGACTGTGGTTACGCCATAAACACCAGAAGAAAAACTGGTCATCAAAATATAACTAACTTACAGGGAGTCAAAAATGTTGCCGCTAAATTTTAAAACTGTGTTGGAAATTATTTTTTCCGGACGAAACTATTTCTTAGAATGTTGAGTATATGAACCACGAACCCAAAAATTGGAAAAATGATACCATCTTATCAAAACAAAAGACACTGTCGACGTACAGACTTCGAAGAAATCAATACTTTATCGGACTGCTTTATTTAGCTGGAGTAAAAAAAGCAAAGCATCTCAATACAGACGAGTTATGGGATACTGACGGAATTTCTGCTGTATTTTTCATGGCCTCCACACAATATAATTTGATAACCGTGACACTCGGAAAGAGGCAACACAATTAGGGAATTTGGCTCCCATCTATATTTTCGAAAACTCTGTGCAGAAATGAAAAGAAAAATATACAATTGGAGAATATGCAACAATTGATGAAGGCTATAAGCTTTTCGCGGCAGATGTAAATTAGACAGTATATTTCAAAGAAACCTGCAAAATATGGGATTAAAATATATGCGCTGACTGATGCTAGGATATTTTTGTGGTAAATCTAGAAATTTATCCAGAGAAACAACCTGCAGGGCCTTTTCAAATACTAAAAGATGCGAGTAGCGTAGTAAAACAAATACTTTATATTTGTTCCTCTAGCCAATGTGTTAATTGTTAATCACAGACTCGCCGTAGTTGGCACCTTTCGCGAAAATAAACGGGAAACTCCTAACTCATGGAGATAAAAGGTAAACCTCTAAGAAGTTCCATATTTCTGTTTGCTGATAAGGAACAACGAAACAACTGTCTTTTACTATCATACTCACAAAATAGAAAGAGTCCATCGATGTTTTCAACTTTTCCAGGATGAAGATCCTATATAACCAATTGACAATTCAGGTAGAAACCTTACTGCGGACAATTACTTTATGTTTGTTTCTCTAGCCAATGTGTTATTTGTTAATCACAGACTCACCGTAGTTGACCCCCTACGCCAAAATAAAAGGGAAATTCCCAACTCATGGAGATAAAAAGGTAGACCTCTAAGAAGTTCCATATTTCTGTTTGCTGATAAGGAAAAACGAAACAACTGTCTTTTACCACTCATACTCACAAAAAAAAAATAAAGAAGGTGTGGTCGTCGTTGACAGACTAAAATCTGAGTATATTGTAAGCAGAATAAGCAATCGATAGCTATTGATAATATTTTGGGGCTTGACCCCCCCCCCTCCTCCCAAATCAAGATAATTAAACAACATATAGCTTCGAATGTCTAAAACCAGCTATTATGCCGAGTAACACCGATCAAATTCTAGAATTTAACAAACGGAATTTGAGATGCTGTAAGCTAAATGGTACGATATTTGAGCAATTATAGGTCCTATCAACCCCTAAAGTAATTAACCGTACTTACAAATGAATAAACATAAATAATCTCAAATGTGTATGCCAATTAATATACAAAAACGATAACATTCTGACTTACCCGAGAAAAGAGACGTTAGGAGTTAAATAGTCCAAAATTGCGCACAATTCCCACTTACGCGCCACAATGCTCGTGAAGTCGCACAAAAAAATATCAAACACCGACAATGTCTAGAATTACTCAGATCCCTCGTTCAATAGTAAGTACTGACATAGAGCTTTTTTTTGAGATTTTATACTTTCCATAAGAGGGAGTGTAGGATGTTTTACAGCAAGCTTAGAGACATAACGTATTTTTAAAAAGCTTTTATTTATCAACTACTGACCTGAAAAGTAAAAAATAAATGAACTTGGGTAAGCTTAAGGATTGGTTATTATTAATCTGTGCTTAAGGCGTGAAATGTCATCATACTCGAAATAAAGCCTAAACATTTTTAGAAAATATTTAAAATTTTAAAAGTTCTGTGTTTATGTAAGTTTAGCAACTATTTACTTTTCAGTTCAATAGTTTACAAATAAAAGTTCTTTTAAAAAATATTTTTTTATTTCCTTTTAGGTGGAACCTATGGAAAGAACTCAAGAACTTGCTTACCATTTTAGGAGAGTCCAAGAATTATTGCCCACAGATTTTCAACCAAAAATCGAATTTTGTGAGTAGATATGGAGAAACAATAATTTGTTATCGCTTATCTTATGGAGTGATGAGACTAATTTTACAAGAAACGGCACATTCAACATAATATACACTTCTGACCAGATGAAAATCTTCAAGTGGTCCATAGAACCAAACCCCAATTCGGTTTTCTGTGAACATGTGGGCAAGAGTGATAGGCAATAAAATAATAGGACCAGTCGACTTATCACCTTGGCTAACTGCTAAATCATACTTACATTTGTTGAGAAACAATCTTGGCGAGCTAGTAGATGTCCCTTTAGATATTAGACCGAATCTTATTTACCAGCACGATGGTGCTCCAGCGTATTATGGGAAAAATGTAAGAGAATGGCGTGATGAGCAATTTCCACGCAGATGGATTGGGCGCATTGGACCTGTATTATGGTCCCCAGACCTTAATCCTGTGGACTACCACATCTGGGCAACTATAGTCAATTTAATATATGAGAGGCAAGAAATAAATACCAGAGATGAATTAATTTGGCAATTAATGTAATTAAAAATAATCCATTTGCTATTTTAAGGGCTTTTTCGAGCCATTACAATAAGGACTGCAAAACGTATTATGCAAGGTGGAGGCGTATTTGAACAAACTTTGTAATTTGTAAATAATTAATAATAATAAGTAAATAGTTTTGATTTTTTTAATAGTATTTTCCGTGTATGCAATAATTGTTTAAAATGCGTTTTCCTCGAGAAGCGTGCATTTTATGTATCTACCTAGTCACGTTTTGAAAAAATTAGCGAAAAATTTTGAAAAAATTAGCGAAAAATTTTGAAAAAATTAGCGAAAAATTTTGAAAAAATTAGCGAAAAACTAGCTTAACGGTTTTACTTTTGACATCCTGTATTTTAAAAACGGAGCTTCTCCCGATGTAGGTTTATATCAAATGTTTGAAACATTTTAGAATAACAAAAATGACACATAGTCGTACATACTTAGAGTGTGGTCCTGCCATACTCTCGGTAACTTTTCTTTTATGTTGGCAACATCTCTTAAAGCAATGTTGTGTCTCTGACAAAACCGTTCCAACCATCCATTCGAAGCTTTAAACTTATTAAGCTGTAGATCTTTGGCCGCATCCAATGCCTTTTCTTTAAGTAAACGTCCAAGCACACGAATGCCTTTCTTTCGTACCTGGGAGAACCAATTAAACACTCTTTGATCAATGACTAGGCCGGATTTCGGAAACGCCCTCTTTTGTTGAAGGTTTCCATTCGCCTGGAATAGTTTCCTTATTCCGCACTTGTTTTTCAATATATCACTAATTGTTGTTTTTCCGACGCCGAACTTTTTACTTAGTTTTCGGGCACTTAATCTATTTCGTTCACTATCGTTAATAATATCGATTTTATCCTTAACCGACAAACGTTTTCTGATTTGGGAAACCATATTACTACCATGAAGGACAAATACGAACTAATAATGAAATGCAGGCACACTTTTTATTTATATGTATTTATTATATGTATTTATTGCTCTTGTATACAACACCACAGACACAACTGTATGGTCAATGGAAATACCCAAATTATTTTTCAAAAACCAAAGTAATAAATGTGTATTAAATAAATACTCTAGAGGACGCCAACACAAACTAAAGTGTAAAAATGTGGCCTGGCTGCCCGTTATAATCAGGTAATTTTAGGTGTTTATGGGTGTCTTAAATATTATATCAGTAACCAGAGGTTTTACTACTGTTAGAATTCCACAAAAACAACAAAAATATCTTTGGAATTTCTAAATGAACTAAAATAAGGAAAATATGCATACAATGTAGAACAATTAAGTGGAATAACCCTAATTACCCGTCAAGTTGATTCCTTCGACTCGATGTATGTTAACGACCTTAATTATGTTCTCTAAAACAGTTTATTTTAGGTATAGATCATATAATTATAAACCCTTAGAAAAACGAGATACGGTAATTATAAAAAAATCGGTAAATTCACCTTAATAGAAATAATAGAAAAGCTTTCACGGGTTTGATCAATTAAGAAATCATGGTTCTTGGGATTAAACCGTCTCAAATTGGAATTACTATCCGACGTTGCGCCTTCGACTGCTCCAGGCATCTTCACGGATCTTTACTCCACGAGATCTCAACATATTCAGTGTTCAGTTCTCATGTAGTAACGACAAACGTTTTCTGATTTGGGAAACCATATTACTACCATGAAGGACAAATACGAACTAATAATGAAATGCAGGCACACTTTTTATTTATATGTATTTATTATATGTATTTATTGCTCTTGTATACAACACCACAGACACAACTGTATGGTCAATGGAAATACCCAAATTATTTTTCAAAAACCAAAGTAATAAATGTGTATTAAATCCTAAATACTCTAGAGGACGCCAACACAAACTAAAGTGTAAAAATGTGGCCTGGCTGCCCGTTATAATCAGGTAATTTTAGGTGTTTATGGGTGTCTTAAATATTATATCAGTAACCAGAGGTTTTACTACTGTTAGAATTCCACAAAAACAACAAAATTATCTTTGGAATTTCTAAATGAACTAAAATAAGGAAAATATGCATACAATGTAGAACAATTAAGTGGAATAACCCTAATTACCCGTCAAGTTGATTCCTTCGACTCGATGTATGTTAACGACCTTAATTATGTTCTCTAAAACAGTTTATTTTAGGTATAGATCATATAATTATAAACCCTTAGAAAAACGAGATACGGTAATTATAAAAAAATCGGTAAATTCACCTTAATAGAAAGAATAGAAAAGCTTTCACGGGTTTGATCAATTAAGAAATCATGGTTCTTGGGATTAAACCGTCTCAAATTGGAATTACTATCCGACGTTGCGCCTTCGACTGCTCCAGGCATCTTCACGGATCTTTACTCCACGAGATCTCAACATATTCAGTGTTCAGTTCTCATGTAGTAAAGATCCATGAAGATGGCTCATACACCCGAAGGCGAAACGTCGGATAATAATTCCAATTTGACACGGTCTAAGCCCAAGAACCATGATTTCTTAAGTTCACCTTTACCCACAACTTCCCTCGTACACCGTGTTCCACATAAAAGTACCCGCCATACTATCTGGAAATCCGTAATAGATACGAAAAAAGTTTCATACAAAGTTTTTTTAAAATATAATGTTTCCATGTATACAGGGTGTCCCAGTGTTGCTGGGACGGCATCAAATATAAAATTTTTAATGGGGCACCCTGTATTTTTGTTCATTATTTGACACCTTGTCTAAAATAAACATAAGTTACCAATTTAAACTATAGTCGATTTCTGCGTAGTTTCTGAGATAATTACGGTTATGTGTGATTTTTTAAAAACGAGCAATTTTTCAAATCACTTTAAAAAATAGCTAAAATCTAAAATTGGGCTTTTGGGTGGTAGTTTCTAGTTATAAAGCATCAATGCATATACGTAAAAATTTAAATAGGAGACACAATATGTTTTTTATTTATGCAAATGATTATAAAAATACCTAATTTTTCATATATATATATATATATATATATATATATATATATATATATATATATATATATATATATATATATATATATATATATATATATATATATATATATATATATATATATATATATATATATATATATATATATATATATATATATATATATATATATATATATATATATATATATATATATATATATATATATATATATATATATATATATATATATTATATATATATATATATATATATATATATATATATATATATATATATATATATATATATATATATATTTATATATTATATATATATTATATATATATATATATATATATATATATATATATATATATATATATTTAAATATTGAGTTTTTCAAGTACACAATTGTTTGAATTTGTTGAAGAGTTGCCATTATATATCAGGCGTTCACTTTGGTACCAACACGACCGAGCACCATATCATAGTACACAGATAGTTTCCAATTGTTTACAAAGGATTTTTTCAAATCGCTGGATAGGAAGGTATTCTGAAATACCGTGGCTAGCCAGGCCTACTGACTTAACCCTGTTGGACTTTTTCCTTTGGAGACTGTTAGAAGAAAATGAAGAGTAACATTTTTCATGTTTCTTGAACCATTTGCAATTGGATACCAAATGAGAAATGAAATAACAATGGTATTTTGGATGTTCGTAAAATAATTTCTTTTAACCTCTTACAGCACAAAAAAACAACAGAATTCTCATAGCACCTACATGTCTTATTTGTAATATAGTAGCAGTCGACTTTAATACTCGTTGTCGTTCTATGTATGTGACTGATGTATTATATTTTCACGTTGTGTTTGTTTTTAATGTTATATACAAAATGTCAGCTTCGTGTTATATGTCTCATATGTGTTACACAATTTGTTATCGCATTTAATGCATTTGGGATCTTTGTTTCTGAAAAAGTTGTACGAAAGTCAACGAAACGTCCTGGAAAAAAAAATAAAATTATGTAACTGCCCACTACCTCGCAGTTTATTTTACTGAACCAAAATTCCCAAGAAAACCTTGCTGAAACTTCTATAAGCATCTTGTCAAATCTGAAAGCTCGGTTAACTATTTTAAACAGCAATTAAGTTTGGTGCAACCGGCTGATAGACTTTAAAAAGATTTCCTTGTATCGGTGTTTACTTGTTCTATTTTAAAAAAATGGCTCAATATTCAAGTCAAGAGCGACTAAATTTGTATAACTTACATTGAAAATAATAAAAGTCCAAAGAATATTTTTCTATTTTAAAAAAATGGCTCAATATTCAAGTCAAGAGCGACTAAATTTGTATAACTTACATTGAAAATAATAAAAGTCCAAAGAATATTTCCCATCGCAAGGATACCAAACAAGACAACTTGCAGTTATTTGTCAACTCATGGAGTTTTGAAATATAGAAAAAGCTCGTTCAATCGTCTCTGAAGATTTTCAGATGAAGGTTTTATTATACTGCATTGTATATCCTTCCAACTCTTCAAGAGATTCACAAAGGGATTTAAATTTTTCCATGACCAGCATACATCGATTATTAAAAGAAAACAAAATATCCCCATATAAGTTTCTTCCAGTTCAATTTTTAAGTGAAGCTGATTATCAGACCAGATTGGATTTTTGTATGCAAATGATGGACCTGCATTTTGAGAGAGAGATTTTAACTAAAATCCTTTGGACAAATGAAGAGATATTTTCCACTGCGGAAATACTCACTACTATTCTGAGACAAATAAACATTTTATAAACCAAATTAAAAGGCAAAGACCTCAAAGTGTTAAAGTGTGGTTTGGTATTATAAACGACCGCACAATAGGAATTGTGTTTTGTGTGATCACTATTTGAATAAACAAACATTTTTAAAGCTTTTAAGAAATCACATTATGGGAAACTCAATGGACTTCCGGAACGTATTCGTGTGGACTTGATATATCAACAAGATGATGCCCCATGCCGCTGTGGAGAAGATATAAAAGTATTTTTAAACGAGCAATTTAATTTAAGTATATATAGTAACGGTGGGATTCATATTATTTTTTCTGCACGCTTAATGATAGAGTGTATAAAAATCAAAACAATTATGTAAATGAATTAAAACAAAAAATTTGTGAAGAAGTTATTAGGCTTAAAAATAGTGAAGCCGTCCGAAACGTTGTGGCAAACATTGAAGTGCGATATACACTGTGTATAGTCGAAAACGGACAGTATGTGGAAAATAAATTATATAGTAATTTATTTTAAAGTTTTCCTGTTTTTCTATTTCCAGGTAATCTATGTGTATATATGTTGTTTATGTTGATAGCTATGTTACCCGAGAAGTTTGTGTCTAATATTAATTTTCAATAATGGTTTTAAAATTAAAATTTAGCAATAAATAAATATAGAATAAAATTAGGACTATAATTACGCAAATAGAAACATTATCTATTCCACGGCCTCCTATAGTTTTTTTTGAATATGCAGCATCACAATATTCAAGAAATAATTGTGATTTTCTGTTAAATTGCGATTTTCTCTGTAACTATTGAATTTAGGTATAGAATGTATATATATATATATATATATATATATATATATATATATATATATATATATATATATACATATGATAGTATATTTTCATTCCACGTACACCAACATCATAACAACAAATTGATCCTTGTTTGGAACATGTTCTGCATCACAGCAGACACAATGATCCATTTTAGTCAAACGACGATCGCAATTTCGCTCTTATTAGAGCTCATCAGGCCGCCATAGACTAGCGAGTCCCGTGTAGGGCAAAGGCACAAAATGGAATCACAAAAACAACTACTCCGCTGGCTAATACCACGACCGGCATTGAATTACATTGTGAATCATGGCTTTCGTTGGGAGCATTAAATGATAGTATGTTTTCATTCCACGTACACCAATGTCATAACAAGAAAATGATCCTTGTTTGGAACATGTTCTGCATCACAGCAGACACAATGATCCATTTTAGTCAAAGGACGATCGCGATTTCGTTCTTATTAGAGCTCATCAGGTCGCCATAGATTAGGGAGCCCCGTGTAGAGCAAAGGCGCACAAAATGGAATCAAAAAAACAACTACTCCGCTGGCTAATACCACGACCGGCATTGAATTACATTGTGACTCCTGGCTTTTGTTGGGAGCATTAAATGATAGTATGTTTTCATTCCACGTACACCAACGTCACGAAATATATATATATATATATATATATATATATATATATATATATATATATATATGAAAAAGTAGGTATTGTTTATAATTATTTGCATAAATAAAAAACATAGTGGGTGTTCTATTTTAAAAAAAAATCAACATTTTTCACTTTAAAAAGATGCAAGATTGATTTTGTAGTATGTCCACTCTGTATAGGTGTGGAAAAAATTGTGGTGTGTACTTTCTGTGTGATGGCAAAGTCAATTAGATGCCATATATTATGTATCGCTACTTGTCAAAAATACTGTCGGCAATTCAAAAAGACGGCAATAGGAATGGACATAGATCAAACGTCGCGAGGCACATTGATTCCGAATGGTTTCAGCATCTCCTGATAATTAGTTATCTAGTAGGCATATCTGCGCGTTACTTAGCTACGACAAAAACAACTGAAAGTGGGTTGTTCAGTTAACAGCTCTATCCGATAATTGTCAAAGTTAATTTGAAAAAATGCTCAAGAGTTTATTCAGTACTTTTCTGATATATAGTGTATTTTTCAATAGTACTGACAGTATTGGGGCTTAAAATAGGACCTGCCTGCAGGAATCCTTATAGGCAAATTAGTTTTCTAGGGTTTAATATCAAAGAAAAATAATTCAAAGAGCGTCTGCAGTTTCTGAGATAATTAAAACCAAAGATTAATACTTTGCGTGCGGAGCGTCTCTATTACCCCTCGGCTTCCTCGGTTCCTACCATACTACTAGGCTACTTTCACACATTCGGCCATTTTTGATCATATTTGGAAGCATTTTTCGCGTATTTCACATACTTTTAGCTCGAAATGAGAATATACGTTTTGCAGTATGTATCTTTATTTATTCTTATCTATTATTTAATGTATTTTCACTGTGCTGACAGGTTGTAGTTTTATTTTTATTTTCACTTTTATTTGTATTTGTATTTAAATTTTTATTGTTTGTCAACTAGGTAAATATATTTTTAGAAATATTTGTAATCAACAGCAAGCTATGGTACGAGCGGGGATCGAACCGGCACCTCTGGGTCATTAGTCCATCGCTCTAACCAATTGCGCTATCGTACCACTAGTAAGCAATTCGTTAGAACTTGTACATATTCAAACCCACCAGTGTCATAACCATTGTCAATCCTGCCAAATATTCTAACCTTATGGCGCGCCGTTCCTGACTGGACGTCAAATCTGACATCGCTATTAGGATTGACAATGGTTATGATACTGGTGGGTTTGAATTTGTATAAGTTATAACGAATTGCTTATCAGTGGTACTATAGCGCAATTGGTTAGAGCGATGGACTAGTGATACAGAGGTGCGGGTTCAATCCCCGCTCGTACCATAACTTTTGCTGTTGATTATAAATATTTCTAAAAATATATTTCACAGTTTAAAAATAAACTGATAAAAATTTTATTGCACCTTATATTTTAAAATTTTGTTTGGTAATAACTTTTCTTCCAGTTTTGTCAATAAGTTTTACATTCTAAATAAAGCTTTTTTGAGTTTGAGTTTTATGACTTTGCAGAATTCAAATCCACGAGACATCCAGGCTCGCTGAAAAATTCAAATCGCAATTGTGGAAAAACTAATAATCCCACAGCGCTTAGTTTTCGTATGCATTCTCAATATCAATAACTATTATTTTGCAAAGGGCCTTCGCCATAACTATAATAATGGGGATATGAATTTTCGAAAAAAAAACCTATATTTCCCGATCAAGTAGTGTAACCATATCATATTGTTTGTAATTTTATTCTCTACAATTCATCTGTTTACACCATTAAGATTGCTTCATTAGTTTCGATTTTATAAGTCACAAACGAAAGAAACTTAATACTTAAAAAAAAAATCAGCTTATTTCAAGAACAATAATAACACCACTAGAACATGAGAACAGTACAGGGAAAATGTTCAGAATGATCGAAGAATACCATGGTACCAACTATGATTCAGTCGTTATTGCAAGAAACAGTCTCTAAGAAATAAGATAAAGCCGAAACAAAGAAATGAAGAAAGAGATCTTAATATATTACTTTGTTTTCAAGAAAATCTATCAGAGACTGTGCCAGAGCTCTAGGTATGAACCACGAAACGAGAGAGTTATTTATGGAACAGGTCAGAGAACTTTAAAGCAAAACGGATACCACGATTTTAAAGTTAGGTCAGTTCAAAAATTAAATGAAGAACAAAAAAAGAGACACGCATTTAATTCAAATTATAAGAGCAAGTTACTCAAGATCCAGATTATTTAAATAAAATTTTATGAACCGATGAAGCGGTATTTATAATCAGAAAAATTGCTATATTTGGTCCGATGAAAATCCACAAGCTGTCGAGCCAATTGCTTTTCAAGAACTTTGGTGAGGCATTTTGGGGCATAAGGTGTTAGGTTCGGCTTTTATCCATGCAAACTCGGTAAAATATAATTTGGCAACAAGACGGGCCACCACCCCATAATACTGTGGCAGCAAGAGATTTTCTTCAAAATAATTATCAAGTGCGGATGGGGAGATACGGAACAATACGCTGGCCCGAGCACAGCCCAGATCTAACGCCCAGGGATCCTTTGGGACTATTTGAAATACAGTTTACAGAAAAAGAAATAATAATATTGAGGAAATTCAGAGGAAAATTGTTAAAGAAATAAGAAATTTAAACGAAAATGAATACGAAGTAATCATAAATGCACTGGAACGATAAAAAATTACGATACATGTATTTCATTTGCGCTAGAAATTATAGGTTTTACTAATTTTCTTGTGTATGGTTGATTATAAGTTTGAATTAGTACCAAATTATTTAAAAAATTTCGTAAACATGATTTAAAAACTATGTAAAACGTTTTATCTCATTTCGTAAATATTTTGTAGACCAAAACAAAATCAGACGACAAACATCCGTATCATGACATTCGTAAAATAAACCTTTATATCCAAGTAGCAGTAGGTATCTAAATAGGTAAGCTATTATATCCCAAAAATTTTGGTATTTCAAAACCCGTTAATTTTTGATACACGGTATAATATACAAAAAAGTATGCAGAATTTAATATAAATTTTAAAAACATTAAAAAATGTGGTATATTATATTTAAAAAAACAAAGTTGGTAATTGCTTTGCTTTTTTGACATCCTGTATATATTAAAATTTTGTTTGCCAAATAGTTAAAAATACAAGCATGTGAAACAGCAGATCAAATCAAACAACTTTTGTTTCGAACATTTTTTTTTTATTTCAAAAATACGCGAGATATAATACACCATTGGAAATTACTACCATTTCACTAGGACATTGTGAACGGATGGAATTTACTAATATTTAAATATGTTTTTTTATATGAATATTATGTTAATATTAACGGTGTTACGCTTTTGTGGTTACCTGAGAAGGTAATTTTGATATTGTGTTAGATATGTAGTTACAATTTAAAAAATATATTAAGATATTAATTCAAAAATCACAATTTTCTTTGAAGATTCTATATAATACCCCCCCATATTCTGAGCTTATCCTTATGCAAGATACTTTGTGATGGACTAGCATACGGTCCTTATCTAGACGAGACAGATAAAAATCGAGTTCAGAGAGTACAAAATACTTGTTCAAAACTCATCTTTGGTCTTAAGCTAAACTTGTTAAAAATGGATAACAGATATCTCTACATATTTAGATAGTTTTTAATGGAAATTATAAATATTAAAATCCTCTTGTCATCTTCAAAAAATAATTTTTAGTTTAAACAAATATCCACTGTCGTAATGTCAGAATTTGGAATAAAAAAACCTTGTCAAAGTGACATGTTTCAAAGGTCGTTTAACCATGTACAATTATATAACGCATTGTCCGATAATTTAATATTCTTGAATAAAAATAAATTTAGATTCCGATACAAGAAATATCTTTTTAATGAGCAAATATTTTCAAATTTCATGCTGACTATGTTTACAGTTTTCATCTATTAAACATACCATACATCTAAGAGAAAAGCAAACGAGAAAAATATTAACTTAAAACACTAATTAAACTTTATTTTTTCCGTTTATGAGGTGTTCTATCTTCTCTCTTCACCCATCATGGCTGGATCCCATCATCTTTAATACCGAATTTCCATTGTTCTGATATCTTGGTGAAACCTTTCACCCTGCTGATGGGAATGGAGGAAGTGAATTTTTAATGACATTCTGGCACCAAGCGCTTTATAGGTATCTAAGAGTTCATTAACTAATTGTTCATAATTTTCAACCATATTATTGCCTAAAAATCCTCTTACTACATTAACAAATGAATTCCATGCTCTGAGTTCCTGCCTGGTAAGCTTTTCCGTAAAATTGACATCGTCCAGCAATTTTCTGATTTGTGGCCCAATAAAAATGCTTTCTTTTAATTTGGCAACACTTAACTGTGGAAAGACTTGTCTTAGGTATTTAAATCTATTACCATCTTTATTCAAAGCTTTCACAAAGTTTTTCATCAGCCCAAGTTTAATGTGAAGAGGAGGCAAAAGGACATTTTTGGGATCAACAAGAGACATACATTTAACATTTTTAAATCCCGGTTGAAATTCGCTTCTTTCTGGCGACATTTTTGTTACTTAATGCTGATTTATTGCACGACTGTCCCATAAACAAAGAAAACAGCAATATTTTGTAAATCCCCCCTGAAGTCCCACTAAAATCGCTATAACTTTTAAGTCCCCATATATCTGCCATTTATACCTATTATAGTTTATTTTATCCAAAATCGTGCGCAAATTTTCATATTTTCTTTCATTGCAACTGAATGGGCAACTGGTATAGAGGGTTTAAATTTTCCATTATGCAATAACACAGTTTTTAAGCTATATTTAGATGAGTCTATGAATAAGCGCCACTCACGGGGAGAATGTTCGATATCGAGTTCCTGCATTAAACTGTCTATATCAGTACACGCGTACAACGAATTTTCCATACTGTAGAATTCAGAAAACATAGCATTTCTTTTTCTGAAATTCGTAATTTTTGTTTCTTTGGCCAATAGGTTCCATTCCTTAAGACGGGAACCCAGAAGTTCTGACTGTTGCTTGGATAACCCAAAATCACGTACTAACGTAATCATTTAATTCACTTTGAACAATCAAATGTGGCTCGCCGCAACAGGGACCTGTGGTAAAAGTGGGATCGTTGCAGTGTTCTTCTGAGCTGCCTGATGATGCGTTATCTCCATTATCTCCCAAATCAATAGCTTGCCAATTTAAAGGCGCAATCGGCACTGACAAATTTGCATTATGAGGAACAGGTCGTATGGCAGATTGCAAATTTGGATATTCTATACTGTGCTTTCCCTTTTTGGAATAACCTTCAGTCTTTGTCAGGCAAAAATAACAACCGTCAGAATGATTGGTGGGTTCTCGCCATTCCTTTGGAACTGCAAAAGGCATACTTTTTCTCTTTCCCTTCAGCCACTGTACCAATGATACACTACAAGTAACACAGCACACATGTGGAGCCAACCGCTTAACTTGATCCCCAATTAACACACCAAAATATTTAAAGTAGGCTTTTTTTACATTTTCGGAAAATGGCCTGGCTTGTGATTTCAGCAGAAATTCTCCACAAATATAACAAAATTTGTCAGGAGAAATTTTGCAACTTCAGCGCGTTTGACTCGACATTCTCGTCTTCACATACATTTGTTTATCGATACACAGAGAAACACTCAATTCGAAACGCAACAGAAGAGTGATGTTTAACGTTTATTTTATGTCTAATGTTGTAAACAACCCAGTCTAGGTAATTTTTCCGTTGTAAAATGGACCCATTTTAGCCGCCCCACAATAAAATTGTTTACCTGCCAATATAAAAGGTTCTAACTAGGCTATTAAAAAGTGTATTAGGGCTTTCCGAGCTGGCCTGTGTTAGAAAAATCTTGTCGGCCAGTGAATTATTATTATCTCTTAAAAATATTATAAAAATGATTTTATCAGACAGAATTGAAAAATATATTTATTTTGCCAATATAAATTCGAAAGCAATCTGTAGGTGGAAAGATGAGTAAGTCAGAAATAAACGCAATGAAACTGAAACCAATTATATAATTTCTATGTTCACAGTAATTTCTTTTTGAGTTTTCTGAGCAATTAGATTCACAGGTTTTAAATCGTAGGAAACGTATCAAGACATTGAATGACCGAGCTTCATACAAATGCAATTTTCAAGAGAATTTGTAGGAAATTTAAACACAGACCAAGAAACTGAGTTCGTCAGTTCCCGACGAAGAAGAGTGCTAGTACTCTTAATCGGCGCTACCTTAGATTTACCTCTAAGAAGATTAATTGTTCCATATGGACAAATTGAACGTTGATAAACTCCACAGGCCTTCTGATCTGCATCAGCAAATCCATGAAGTTCTAGCCGCAGCCAAAAGGTGATATAACATACCAGGATCTTTCAAATCGATTTATAACACTAAGATTATTCAGGAAACTTAATTCAGGATAGTCAGCTTTCAAAGGTGTTGCATGATTAATTTTGCTATTTGAAAAAAAATACAATAAAAGACATGTTTTATTATATGTTAAAAATATTGGAAACATTATTTTATCACACAGAATTGAAAAATATATTTGTTTTTCCAAAATAAATTAGGAAGCAAGGGCGTCGCTTGAATCTGTAGGTGGAAAGGTGAATAGGTCAGAAATAAACGCAAGGCAGAGAAATCTTTTAAACGTTCCAAACCAATTATAGGATTTTAATGTCAACAGCAATTCCTTTTATTTTTTGGAGTAATTAGATTTACAGGTTTTAGATCATACTACGAAACTTATCAAGATAGTGAGTGATTGAGCTTCCAAAAAAGATAATACAAATGCAATTTTCAAGAGAATTTCTGGCAAATTTAAACACCTACGCTAGTTTATTTGACCAAGAAACTGTATTTCCTGTGATAAATTGGAAAACCGTTTGGTTGCAACGAAAAAATGACACTGAAACTATTCAATCACTCCACTAGAAACAATTGAAAATTGTATCCAAATATTTTTATTTTTATTAAGCATTTTGGTCATACTGGTGTCTGGTAGTCTATATAGGGGTAGAGGGGATGGCGGCTAACCCCCCCCCTCCAGAACCATTTATTTCAGCTGAAATGGTATAAACTAAAGCACCTTTTTTCTTTCGGCCACTTTTACTTACAGTCAAATAAAATAATGACTCTTTTTTGTTGTTCATTTTATTTACGCTCAATTAGGTGGAAAATAAAAACTGAAGATCTTTTTTTTATTTTTTGGATTGTTGAAAAATTTAATCGTCTCAAAACTCCCCCCAGAAGCAATGTCTATATAAGCCACTGCCCGGTGCCCACTGTAACGAGGAAAGCTTCTCGATACTAATGGTACCTAGTAAAAACTTAACCTAAATTAATATCACAAAACGGAAACCTTCACAGCTTGGTCAATTAAGAAATCATGGTTCTGGAGATTAGACTGTATCAAATTGGAATTACTAGCCGACGTTTCACCTTCGACTGCACGAGGCATCTTCACGGATCTTTACTCTAGGAAATCTGAACACTGAATGAGCTCGGAAACTCAGTCTGGTATAAAAGCTCGCTTGAATCTCTCCGGGCTCATTTAGTTTTAGATCTCGTGGAGTAAAGATCCCTGAAAATGCCTCGTGCAATTGAAGGCCAAACGTCGAATAGTAATTCCAACTTTACACGATCTAATCTCAAGAACCATAATTTCTTAACTAATATTATAATCACTTTAAGCAACATAGGATATTCCATTAAAACCTATCCACCTAGTTATTGTCGAAATCGATAATTTTTTTTTTTCATATAAAATGTAGTGGATACTTCTGTTTATTTAATATAGAATATTTATCGTCAGTTGCAGAAAGCTGAGCTAGAGTTTAGAATGTTTAACGAAATGTCAAATTGGACACCGAGCTCCTAGATTTCTATAAGCAACTTGTCAAATCCGAAAGCTCGGTTAAATATTCTAAACAGCAATTAAGTTTTGTGCAACCGGCTGTTAGAATCTATGTATAAGACATAAACTACGTTTTTTTATAAAATTAACCCTTGAAGTATTTGAAGATATTAAGTTTCTGCTTTCCTAAAAAAGAACGTTGTCGCCCGGTCGCTCGCCTCACTCGATTTTTTTCCTTTTTTTTTGATATGGCAATGTTACAAATACAAAAATGAAAAAATGTGTTATTTAATCAATCACAATTTCTTTTCAATATTTTGCAACACATAAACTTTGTAAGATGAAAAACAGAACAGCTATTTCAAAGTTTTATTTTCTTTATGATTTAAAGTTTTCTTTCTCTTTTCTTTAGATTTCAAACATGTTGCTAAAAACCAAACGGATGACCAGACAAATCTCGTTATTACTCATACTCAAAATATATAGCGTCAAGAAATAACTTTTCTATTGCAAAGAACAAAAATGACCCATAGTAACAATTAAAAAAACTGGAAAACTTAGATTGATTTGAAATTTTGGATATAGATATGAAATGGTAAAATAGTTGTACAAACTCCAGAGATGGCGAAACAGAATGGCGACCAAATAAAATATTTGCAATCGTAAAAAAATTACCCTCCGAGGATTTTACAGATCTTCCCGTTTTAGATTTCCTGGATACAGGCTACAAACAGATTTTCTCACTTCCGTCGGTACATCAATTCGCGCTATATCTAAAAAACTACCTAGCCAATTGACTTCAAATTTTGGTCGAAGATTGGGGGTCATATGGGGATGAACTAGTAACATTTTGGTAAAAACTTAATATACAGGGTGGCGCAATAGTGTGACAAAGTACCCTCGTGTTTTATAATCTTGAAATGTTTTTTTATGAAAGTTGTATAACAAGAAGAAGTATGCAATTTAAAAATATTTTTAATTATACCGGGTATTTCACAAAAGTGAGGCACCTAAGAATCAACTTTTTTTAAATGGGACACCCTAGATATTTTTAAATATTTGGATTTCCCAAGAAATTCTCCATAGAACACCATATTTGGTTTTCCGTTTTATTTCGACGTGATTATCTAAATTAAAAAAAATCAGAGTCCTACATAACCTGTTATAACATCTAACCTACGATTTCGAAAAAGAAAATTGTACCAAAGAAGATACATGTCTAACTAAGAGTTTAGATAACCGCATACCTAATAATTTTATACAGGGTGTTTGCTGCAAATATGCCAACTTGGCAAAATTGAAACTAATTTTTCTTCGATTTTTTAAACGGCACACTAAACACATCTAACAATCCTATCATGTTATTAGCCCTCTTATTTAAAAAATAACTTAGCTTCAAATTTAAATAATTTAATATTTATAAGTAAATGCAGACAGTTAATTTAAAAAAAAATCTGGTAAGATATGGCAAATGAAAATGCCAATGATTTAAAAAAGTTTGTTTTACTTATAACCAACAAATAGTCAAAGAACAAATTTAATTCAGTCTACATATTTAATTATTCCGGAACATAAAAATACACAAAAATCATAAGTGTACAATGCAATTGTAATTATTTCTGTATTCAACATATTATAGTGATAATAATAAATAAGAACGTGAGACGAGACAGTAACAAGTTTTATATTATAAAAACAAAATAAAATGAAACAACTTAAATTACAAAAAAAATGAAATCCCTTAATACCACAAAACACTACCTAATTAACTGTTCAAAATGTCTACTGTTCTCTCTAACACATAGTTCAACACGTCTTTCGAATGCACTGCTTAAATTTCAACATATGGCAACACAATTATTTGTAAAACAATTTATAATGCTTAACTTCATGTCTTCCTTTGTTGTGGGAGGTATTTTGTACACTTCTCTAACATACCCCCATACGCTAAAGTCCATTTTTGTTAAGATCTGGCGATCTAGCCGGTCACGAAACCAACACCTCTTCCAACACAACGTTCTGGGTATGTTGGATTTAAAAATGTTCTGATAGACCCTGTAGAATGGACTGGGGCACCATCATGAAGAGACCACATTTTATTCAGCGTTTCATGTGATATTTGAGCTAATAACCCAGGTGAATGATTTTGCAACAAATCTAAGTAAACGTCCCCTCTTACCTTTTGCTCAAAAAAATATGGCCGCCCAATTAGGTGGTTATGTAAAATACCTCCCTAACCATTTAATGGCCAGCTAATTTGGGAAGTATATCTTACCAAATGTGGATTTTCTTTTGTGTATTAATGGAAATTGTGTCTGTTAACACTCCAGAGGCGTGCAGTACATGGAAGCAAGGGAAGCAGTGCTTCCCCAAAAAAAATTACAAAATCTCTTCTAAAATGTAATTTTTGAAATATGAAACCATTAATTTAGTTTATATTAAAAATGCTAAAATATTATCTTAATTATCAAGCCCACAATAAATGCGGCCTTGACTCCAACCGAGCCACAATAGAAATCGAATAGAACCTATGCGGGCCGCTAGCTTCTCTGCAGCCAAGTCCTGTATGCTTGATTTCCTGTGAATCGAGCCAGAGGTTATTGAACTTTCCACCGGCTGTTTGCAATTTTTACATTTCAGTCGCGTGCTTTAAGTGGGAGCGCAAGTTATCGTTGGAGTAGGTTCTTTGTTTGAACGGCTATCCGTGTGTTGTGTGATACGTACGTCGAGTCGTGCATGGTGCGATATGGAACACAATAATACGGACGTGGATATGTACATACCGCCAAGAAGAGTGTGTGTGAATGTGTGGTGTGTGTCTTAATAATCAAGGGATTTTCAACATTAAACTTCGCTGATAAGCTTCAAATAATTTCCAAAGGAAGGGCAAAACCGCCTATGAAAAATTTAACCACAAAAATGAAAAACTGTTTTAGACATTTTTATCCGGAAAAACAATATGAACAATTTAAATGGCTAACAGGGTGTGAAAATATAAGTAAATTATTTTGTTGGCCATGTTTACTTTTTGAAAATGAAAAAGGTCTCTGGAATAAAACTGGTTTTTCCGATGTATACAATTTCCATAAAGCTGTAAAAAAGACACAATATGTCCAAAGCGCATTTGCAGGCCGTCATAAAAGAAAAAGTCTTCGGCAAAACCAGAATTGAACACGCCCTTAATAAACAGTTGGAAATTAGTCACCGCCAACACAATGAACTAGTCGATAAAAATAGGCAAATATTTAAAAGACTTATCGATGTTGTTTGTTTTCTCGAACAGCACGAATTGGGATTTAGAGGTCCTAACGAAACAAGGGTTTCTTCCAATATTGGAAATTTTCAAGATTTACTTAGTTTAATGGCTAAATATGATGATTGCTTAAAAAATAATTTAGAGCAGTCTAGCGTTTTTCGCAGAACGTCGAATCGAATCCAGAATGATTTAATTTCCGGAGATTGGCGAGGCGCGGTTCATTGATATTGTTCTGGACGAAACAACTGATATCACTAAGTTTAGCCAATTATCTATAGTAATATGTTACATTAAAACAGACGGAAGTACTCAAGAGCGATTTCTAGGTTTTAAGAATGTGCCCGAAAATCGTACAGCAGGTGCATTATATACCGTAGTTTGTAACGTTATTAAAGAAAAAATTAATTGCTCTAAGCTATGATGGAGCTGCAGTGATGTCAGGACAATGAGGGGGTCTGCAAGCTAAAGTTCGAGAAACTTTCCCAAGTGCTGTGTTTGTCCATTGTTTTGCTCATAAATTAAATTTAGTTTTATCCCAGTTCATCAATCACATTAAAGAGTGTAAAGTATTGTTCGTTACTTTAAGTGGCATCACTGCTTTTTTTTCCAAATCAACGAACCGTACACAAGCTTTGGACTCCATTGTCCACAAACGATTGCCCAAAGTAGCTCCTACTAGGTGGAACTATAATTGAAGACTTGTGTTAACAGTATCTGAAAATCGTGAATCACTGATTGAACTATTTGAGAATATAATAGAAAATAATGAAACGTGGGACTCAGAAGCAATAAATAGTTCGAGGGGGTTTTTGGACTGTTTGAAACGAGATTTTAATTTTAATTATTTGTTGAGCATATTTTCAGAAATATTTCCATTCTTGGACAATGTTTTTAATATATTACAAACTAAAACAAATGATATTGCTTTTTGCCTAAAAAAAGTGGATGATTTTAAGTTCATGTTAAGCCAAAAAAGAGATAACTTTAACCTGCAGTTATCTTCGTGGATATACAGAAAAAGTCAAAATAAGCAATATCTTATCAAAAGAGATAGTAGTCACTTCCGGTGTACCCCAAGGGTCACATTTAGGTCCATTCTTGTTCTTAATCTATATTAATGACCTCAGCAATGTGTTCAGAAGCTGCCAATTCCTATTTTATGCTGATGACCTAAAAATCTTTAAACATATATATGACATTGACGACTGCCAAAATCTTCAATCGGAAATTAACAAGCTGGTGACTTGGTGTGAAGATAACAAAATGGATTTGAATATAATGAAATGTAAGGTCATATCTTCTTCCAAGAGAAAAACCCCATTTCTTCATGATTACTCCATCGCTAATGCACCCATTGAAAGAGTTGAACGGTTTAATGACCTGGGAATTATCTTTGACACCAAACTGAGATTCAATAATCACATGAATTATGTTTTGGGAAAATCATTCAGGATTGCAGGATTTGTTATGCGTCAATGTTGGGACTTCTCTAATATTACCGTTTTGAAGTGCCTCTACTACTCCCTGGTGCGAAGTCATTTAGAGTACTGCTGTACAATCTGGTCTCCATTCTACAGAACACATATCACACGATTAGAGCGGGTCCAATCAAAGTTTGTGAACTTTCTCCTCTACAGGTTGAGAATTGATAAACACAATTATTCATACCATCAGATTCAAATTCAAATTCAAATTCAAAAAGTACTTTATTGTCGAAGAATATAGAATTCTATTGACAAAGCATGCTAAAATTATAACTACGTAAAATTAAACATATACAAGTGAAAAGTAACTGAAACAAACATAACAAAGATAATAAATGTGAGTAAAATTATAAAACTATGAAGCACTAAAGGATCAAAACAAGCACAAGTAATCAAAAATCATAAAAAAATAGTAAATATAAAAACAACAATGTACATTCATAAATATAAAGAAAAAACAAACTACAAAATTTAAAGAATGAGATCATAAGTCCATTGATTAAGGAAGATTTCACAACGTATCTGCATAGAACTCGTCAATGTTATAATAAGCCTTGCTACATAGAAGCTTTTTAAGGCATTTTTTAAAGCCTGTAAGTGAGGCAGAATTTCTTAGAAATGTTGGCAAATGATTATACATTTTGCGACCCTCATAAATCAATGATTTTTTAATTAAAGTAGTGGCAGGTATAGGCAAAGGTAAATCCATGGCCTGTCGGGTTTCACGCTGAGGAACTGGATCTCTAATACTATTTCGATTTTTAAAAACAAGGGATGTAGTTTCTAGTATAAATAATGATGTAAGAGTGAGAATGTTCTGAGACAGAAAGTGTGGTTTACAGGATTCTCTTGGTGTAATACACAGAATGGCTCGGACTGCCTTCTTCTGCAAGACAAACAAAATGTTCAAGTATTGCTGACTGGAAACACCCCAAAATGGAATGCCATACCTGAGATGAGATTCGAACAGTGAAAAATAGACTGTCCGTGCCATTTCTGGACCGAGCTCTCTAGCTGCAACCCTAATTGCAAAAAAACCTGATGAGAGTCTCTTGCCTAATCCCAATATGTGGTCCACGAAGCGAAGTCCGTTGTCAATTAAAACTCCCAAGAACTTGGTACTTGGCTGCTCATGGAGAGGACTACCACCCAACTCCAAACCCTGCATATCACATTTAAAACCAATTACATTAGTTTTACTTATATTAAATGAAAGTCGATTTGAGCTGCACCAATCATGAATGAGTTTAAGGTCATTTGTGATATTTTCCTTTAGCCGATCGATACTCCTGTGGTGCCACACAACCGACGTATCGTCAGCAAAAAGGGTAAAGCTTCCAGATATTTTAATTTGAACCAGATCATTTATGTAGAGTAAGAATAAAAGGAGTCCCAATACAGATCCCTGTGGAACACCACATTGGACACCCAGGATTCCTGAGTGCCTGCCTGAACTCATCACAGACTGACTGCGACCCTCAAGATATGACCGAAACCAAGAGAGAGAGGATCTTCTAAACCCGTATAGTTGAAGCTTCGACAGTAATATTCCATGATCGACGCAGTCAAATGCCTTCGATATGTCACAGAACACCGCCGCAACCGCGTCACTTTGGTTCATGTGGGAGTAAACCCTCTCCAGAAAAGAAAAAATGGCATCATGTGTTCCCTTAAATTGCTGAAAACCAAACTGGTCAGCTGTGATTATGTCATTTGCTTCAAGATAAGTCCAAATTTTTTTCTTTACAATTTTTTCAAATAATTTGGACACTGTAGATAAAAGGGAAATTGGGCGAAAATTTGAGGGGTCCTCCAAGCAATCGGGAAATACCCCCGTACTCCATGAAAAATTAACGGCCTCAGCCAGGGCCTCTAGTGCACAATCAGGCAGCCGCAGCAGTACCTCTGCAGATATTCCATCCTCTCCAGAAGATTTTCTTTTTCTTATTTCGCGAAGTGCACCCTTAACTTCATTTATCGTGGTAGGAAAGAAGTAGAAAGAGCCAGGAACAGAGACGTTTTCAAGATAGGAGAGAGGATTAACAGGGGATGTTATTCCACGAGTCAAATTTCCAACTCAAACAGAACTCAAAGGTACCCTCCTCTAGCAAGTAATTATACTTATCAACAGACACAAAATAATCCAGAGACTGGAATTATTTAGCATGAGTAGTCTTGAAATTCGAAGAATCTTCTTAACATTAATGTTTGGATTTAAAATACTTAATAACATGATATACTGCCCTGATCTCCTGACATTGATGAACTTACATGTACCATCCCGTAACACTCGTTTAAATGACATGTTCTTGACTAGTAGGAGTCGCACCGACATTGGGAGAAATAGTATCATGAATCGAATAATGACTTATTTTAACACATATGTCCCACCAGACCTAGACTTAAATTGTACGACACACACTTTTGAAAGAAAACTAAAATTCCTATTAAATAATCCCCAATAATAACGAAATTCGAGAACTTAGAGTTTTCGGTTTCCTGCTTTACTCCCAATGAATTGAACATATTAACGAATGTACACAATGGATTTAATACAATTTTTTTTTTCCTTCTTTTTTGTATACATTTTTTTTTCTTTTTTAGCATAGGATATATTATGTAGCTTTCACCCGTTTTTTTTTCTTTTTGTCCATTATTTGGTTTATTTAGTATAGGATATGTTATGTAGCACTAATTCGGATTTTACAACTGTCATATGCAATACCATTTGGAATGTTGAATGCTGTAGTGTATGTTTGAGAAATAAATAAATATTCTGGGAGAAAACGATGATGTTAAATGTAGAGCCACAAGCCAAGCGTCTTCGAACAGACAAGGTCGGAGATGTTCAAACATCATACAGACGCCTCTTTTCTGAAATAATCGATCAAAATTCAGCAACAAATAAACTATAGATTTAACGGTCTAAATGATTTTAAATTCCTCGAGCTCTACAATTTTGATACATTTAAAGGAAAAACTTTTCCAGAAGATGTATTTAAATCTCTTCTTCTTCATTATGGCCAGTTCTTCGAACGAGTGTTACTGCGATCTGAACTAAAAGTGATTTACGAAACTGATGACATTAGCGCAAAAAAAGACGCTAAGGAACTATTGCAATTTTTAAAACAACAATACCTGCCACAAGTTCATCAGTAGAATGCAATTTTTCAACACTTAAACGTATAAAGAATTTCGTGAGAAATTCAACGGGGCAGGAGAGACTTTCGCATACATCGCTGTTGTCCATTCAAAATAAACTTTTCCAAAATATGTTCAAAATATGAGCACCGACGTTTTTATGATGACATCATTGACGAATTTGCAAAAAATGATCGAAGAATCGAATTACATTACAAATAGGTAAGTTTCTAAAAATTGCTTCCCTTTCTTAAAATTTCACCGCACGCCCCTGTAACACTCCCATGCTTATCAAATGTAGCCTCGTCTCCAAATAGCACCAAATGAGGAAAAATGTCTTCTTTTTCTTATTTTGTTTTGAGGCCACAGACAAAACTACCTCCTATATAGAATTTTGAACAAGTTCCACAATTTAACTTGTAAACCTCCGATTTGTTCTCTTTTTTTGTCTTTGTCTTATTGTTTTTAATATATCTACCAAGGGTGTTGTTAGTCTTAAAAGCAACTGTCGCACCTTTATTTTTAAAAAGCTTAGTAACCTTTGAAGTTATTAGAAGGATAAACTGAACATTATTATTTTCTTTGAAGTTATTAGAAGGATAAACTAGCTTTAATGCTTTTTATATTGTTTATCTTTTACTATTTTATTTATGGGATTTTCATTATAACCATTGTTTATTGTTTTTGATAGTAAGTGGTAAGTCTAAGAAATTAATTGCTTTATTATTATTATTATTTATTTTTATTAAAGCTAGTTTCTCCTACCTATCTTTAATAAACATGGCTAATAAGATAAAAATTACAACAATATGTTTTAATGCTTTTTCAATGACACAATTAATAGAAATTAATATATCACAAAAACTATTAGAGATAGGTATAAGATCATCTTAATAAAAGTGATAGAGGACCAATAACAGAATACGATAGGATAGTTGAATACGATTAGTGATTAGTTGCAATTTTGCCAAGTTGGCATATTTGCAAAAAACACTCTGTATTACGTATGTTGTTTTCTAAACTCTTAGTTAAACATTTATCTTCTTTGGTACAATTTTTCTTTATTAAAATCGTTGTAGGTTAAAAGTTATAACAGGTTATGTAGGTTCATGATTTTTTAATTTAGAAATTTTTTGAATAATTTGGCAACGTCGAAATAAAATGCAAAAAACCAAATATGGTGTTATATGGAGAATTTCTTTGGATATTTCAATATATAGTGTATCCTATTTAAAAAAAAGTTGATTCTTGGGTGCCTCACTTTTATGAAATACCCTGTATAATTAAAAATATTTTTAAATTGTAGACTTCTTTTTGTTATACAACTTTTATAAAAAAAATTTCCAAATTATAAAAAACGATGGAGATATGGTATTTTGTCACAATATTGCGTCACCTTGTATGCCGGAACAAGGGCCTAGTGAAATGTTAAAAAAAAAATATTAAAAGATAATTATCCTATTTACCTTAAATTTTGCGAAAATCTAGTGTTACATCAGAATGAACTGACAATATTTTGGTATGAACCCAAAATGGAACAAAATTACAGTTTAATAAAATATTTAAGATCTTAGTCTGAAAAACTATAAATCTTGTACAATAATTAAGTGTGATACAGAGATAAACTGGAAAAATCTTGATAAAAATTCAAGATGGAGGAAAAAAATAGAGCCCGAATAAAATGTTTAAAAAATAAACCTAAAAAACCTTCTTGTTCAATTGACTTCAAATTTTCTAGAAAAATTAGAAGTGATTTTGTTTTGATTACTAAGTAAATTTGAACTTTAGCTTTTTTGCCATCCAAATAAACTTGGGTCTGTTCTTGACCTAATCCCTCACCCGATTGGTTTAATCTCTTAACCATAAATAGTAACTATAAAGTATAGTAACATTCTTCATTTCTCTGTCTAAAAAA
Organism: Kuschelorhynchus macadamiae; assembly: GCA_030620095.1. Lineage (NCBI taxonomy): Eukaryota > Metazoa > Arthropoda > Insecta > Coleoptera > Curculionidae > Kuschelorhynchus > Kuschelorhynchus macadamiae. The sequence continues at coordinate 322,186 of JAUTXW010002023.1, forward strand.
ATCAGTCTATGAAACATAAAATTAAACTACCGTCATAATATACCTACATTTTATTGATTAGCATATAATTAAGGTATCTAACAAATTTTGGATGGAAGAAATATCAAAAGTGAAACTGCAAGGCACAAATAAAGTGAAATTGCAAGGCATACTTGTTAACAGTTAACTATTATAATTATTATGCAGAAAAGACTTTGATTAGAAAAATAAACGCCCACCGTTTTTAAATCATAATCAAACAACTTATTAAGAGTCTTATCTCAGGAAGTAAATGTCAGGGAATATCCTTTGTAGATTTTAATTTATCCTTCTTAAATAGACGCATTGATTCTCCTTATCTGTAGGCTCCATTATTGGTCTACCCTGACACTGGAAACTTGTTCAATGTAATGATTTTATTATTATTATTTAATAATAAAATTTCAGTAAATAAGTTTAAAACATATGGTATTATAAAGCCACTTTTATCATGGCCATCAAGTTATCTCAATAATCGCGTTCGGAACTCTCCAGAAAATCAATGGTTACCTCTGGTGTATCGTAAGGCTCTTGTTTGGGACCCATACTGTTCCTTGTATTGACTTTTGCAAAGAACTTAAACACTGCGAATTTTTTCTGTACTCAGATGACTAGAATATTTTTAGGAAAATTGATAATTTTGATCTTTGCATAAACTTACAATTGAAGATAATCAAGTTAAGCTTTGAAAATGCTCTACCATTCATTGACCACTTGGAATATTGCTGCTTAATATGCTCCCCATTTTATAAGGTCCATATTAAGCGGACTAAGCGAGCCGAATTTTATACTTAATATACACTCAGTAGTACATGCCTGGAAATGCGTAGAATCTTTATGACTTTTACTTTTTCATTTTGCTTTTCTAAATTTTCATGTGCTCCTTTATATGCTCTCTGATGTTGGCAAAAACAGAATTGCAAGTTGAATAGTGGGATATTTCAATAGTTACGTTGCAAATAATTTTAATATACAGTGCACTTCTTTCTACTTTAAGAGACTAAAATAATATGTATCTGTAAAGCCTTCATTTTTGAGATACAAGATGTCAAAATTTTAATTTTTTTAAAATTTTTTTTTTCATGAACCTAAAATTCAAATTCAAATTCTTTAATTGGTATTAATAATATACAAAATAGTACTTACACAGGTCAACAGATCAAATATAAAATAGTAATAAAATATATATTTAAAAATAGCCATTAAAATAATTTTAGTTTTATTTAAAAAATTGATACCTAAAAATCTAGAGTATACACGCAATACAAAAAAGTCCACCCTTCACAAAAGATTTATCATAGCTTGTATATCGCAATTATCTTATGACTGACATAACCCCAGAAGTGAATTATAGTAAAATCTACAGAATACATTAAGTTAGTTTTTGATTCATTTTAGCCAAATTTTGTCACACCCTGTATCAAACTTGTCAAAGTGTGTCAACATTTTCGTAGAAATGCTGTATATTCCAAACAAACAAAAATATCAAAAATCACTAGGAATAATTTTTTTTTTATTTTTTCAAAAATCATTCTGGTCAGAAGCAAAAAAAATAAAAAATGTTTTGAGAATTCTGATGGGCATATGCAGTCATGCAAGTAGAAAAGCAGAAAAATCGAATCTAGATATCGCGTTTCGCGATTGAAATAGCCATCTTTAAACTTTAGTTAAAAAAATTCTTGATGTACTATTTATGGCCAACAGTTTACTTGTTTGATAATGACTTAAGAAGGAAATTAAAATAAATTACAGTCTATGCAGGTTTTGTATAAAGGTATTATGAAATAATTATATTCATATATAAATTGTGTTATCTGTACAGAGTTTCCCTGTATATTTTGGCACCTACCTAGAGAGTTTATTATTTAACAGATACTGAGATTTCGTAAATACAAAAGTTGCAGGATTTTTTGTGAATCATCAGAATTTGTTTTCATAAATGGGAAATTATTTTTGGAAATGTCAAATTTTGACAGGTTGATAATTATTTAAATGGAAAACTCTGTATATTATCCCGAATTCTTAAAAATCTGTTTTTTCTGAATTGAAATATATATACTTTTAATACATTCTGTGTGTGTTTAAATATTGAAAGAATACCAAGTTAATTTCCACTGAAACAAAGTCAGCCGTGATCAAGAAAACAATAACATTTTGTTGTTTACTTGTCAGACGAACTTGTTCATAGTATTTTTGCTATCATAAATGTTGTACTATGGGTTATTTCGAACAAGAAAAAATCGATATGATAGAATTATTTTATTTACATGGAAAAAATACATTGACATCTCGTAACAAATATCATAGAAGGTTTCCAGACAGACAAACATCGAGCCATATAACAATATCAAACATTATCATGAAAGAAAAACACTTAAGCGAAAAGTTAGAATGGTGGAAAAAAGCAATATAACAATAATATAAAGTAAAAAATTATTAACTAATAGAACTCAGTTTTGGTTTTCTATATTGCCTCCTGTTTTAAAATATATTTGTATATTTCTTAAAAATTTTCTGCGAATGGTTTCATATGTATAGTGAAGCAACTATGTGTTTAACTCATCAGTTGCTTGCCATATTTTTCCTCTAAAGCTTGGATGATTTTTGGGCTATCATAGTATACTTTATTTTTTAGATAACCCCACAAAAACATGTCCGTGGGGAAAGATCGGGACTGTTTGCTGGCCATCTTAATGGTCTGTGTCTTCCGATACACAATGAATACCTGTCATTTAGATAGTTGGCCGGACATTATGAGGAGGAGCACCATCTTTTTGCCATATCAAATTAAGATATGGATTAATCCGTAGTTTTTCTAAATGAGCCTCAATTTCATTTTGTAATAATTCATTCATAATTGTAATATAGATCCAATAATTTTGGTATTAAGAAGACTACACCAAACATGTAGAGATCTTCTCCCTTGAATTTTCACTGCCTGAAGAGCTTACGGGTTTTCTTTAGACCAAAAATGCTTGTTTATATATATATATATATATATATATATATATATATATATATATATATATATATATATATATATATATATATATATACATATATGCAATCAGAAAAAAAAAAGATCTTTAAGAATTCGAAATAACAAACAGGATGTCCTTTTTAAAAAAACTGTCAATCTGTCAAAATTTGACATTTTCAAAAATATTTTTGCATTTATGATAACAAATTCTGAGTACCCATAAAAAAACCCTGCAACTTTTCTATTTACGAAATTTCAGTATCTATTCAAATAAACTCTCTAGCTAGGTGCCAAAATATACAGGAAAACCCTGTACTTCTGTATATAGTGGAATTTTGTATGAAGGAAGTTCAGGATAAAGTTAAAGGACAATTGTCACTTTTTAATTTTTAATGTTTTTAAAAGAGCTGGCAAAAATAAGATTATAGGTATTGATTTCAATTAGACCTAAATCTATGTATTGCCCTTAAGAAGGGTTTTCTTCAATATTTTAAAGTGTTAAAAAATTCAGGGATTCCCTTCACGTAACTCAGCTGAATTATTGGTAAGCTGACAACCTCATTGTAGCTGCTTGATATTTAAATATAAAAAAATTTATTCAATCAAATTTTCTACAAGGTCGAGGAAAAAGTAAAAACCAAAATCAATGCATGAACATTGTTTCAATAAAATAATAACATTTGGCTTTTATAAGGATTCATTTTAACATGTTTTATTTTATTTTCATAATAAACATGTCCTATTCTAGCAATTAAATTATGTATATTAACAAGGCTAGGATGTTTCAAACTTATCAGGAATATTCATAAATATTTATTAAGAAAACTATAAACAAATATGTATATTCACTCATTTCATTCATGTGTTAAAAATAAAACAATTTTGGATATCTATTATAGACATAATATTATTCTTTCAATAAAATAATTATTTACCTCTCAAGGTTTACCTTCAGTATTAATGTAGCAGAAATACTTAAATTTAAAAACTTAGTTACTTTAATGGGCCTCCATTGTTTTTCCTATGTACTCTCCTATGGTAGTTAACACTAAGGTGTTTTCAAAAAATGTTCACTCAAACAAGGGAACTTATATACATGTTTTTGGGAACCTTTTTATTGAAATTCTACATAGTCTCAAAAGATTCTATCTCTCTAGTCTCAAAAAATTAATGACTTCAAAACCCCCAAAAACCCTATACAGAAAAAACTTAACTATACAGAAAAAAGTTCAGAGATTGATAAGTATCTCATTGTCTATAACTTTTTATAATTGGAGAACAGGTGTCAAATTGTAGTAATACATATTATGTGTTACTTTGGGTATTAAATATTTGTCTTAATTAATCTGTGCCAAGGTGTCATTTAAATATTTCAAAATCACATACAAAATTAGTTTTCTTACAACTTAACAGTTCAAGGTTAGCTGAAGTGAAAAAAAAAACTTATTCACAAAAATTATCTACAAAAAGTAGCTACAACACCTTTTGGTTTTTCAATGTTTAAAAGTTTACAGTAGTGAGGAACCATATTAGAAATAACGTCAAATGCTGTAACTAGGTCTAAAAACAAAGCAACACTCTTCTTCCCCAGTTTTGTAATGGCTCTTCATATTTCCATATGACATAGTATCGAGAATGTACATGAGTCAGCACCCATTCGAAAGGTCAATAGTACAACCCAATGGCATATGCTCGATATCTGGACTTCAAGTGACTGCCGACTGTGTATATTCCATTAAACTGAGATCTGACTTTAACTATATATAATAATTAAGTTATAAAAAATGTTTCAGTCATTACAAAACTCTTGTACTGACATCGTTATCTCTATTTATGTGATATGTGGACTCGGTGTGTTTCACAGCTATGTGATCTGACCACTTTCTCACGCTTCTTTAAAAAATATTCAATTTTTTGTTCTATAAACAAGTTTAGCACAATTTTCAACTACTACGAAACAATCTGTATTGGTGCATGTAATAATGTAACATACTTAACAGTGTTATTACAAAACTATTGCAGTTTTTTGTCCATTTTATATTATTATTGTATTATCTAAATGTATTACTTTATCTGACTATTAATTACTTACTTGTTTTTAAGGACATTTAATTATCTTCACTTTTTATGTTTTCATCACTGATGTATTATTATTAAAATTTACCAGTGTATTCACTCTGACAAGGACACATGTCTGATGCAAGTTGGCCTAAACAACTTTTAACAATGGTGCAGTTTAAATCATATGGAATTAAAAGTAAGGACCTGTTTTAAAATCACGGCTTCTTGCCTCAATAAACCAATTCTTTTTCCTTATATAGAGTGTTATAAAGGATACTCTTGTCAGAGTTGTGAACAGTATCCGAGAGTTGTTGAGTTTGATGGTAAGGTGTCATTTTCTACACACATTATGAATATAACATCTGTCATTGAAAATGTTGGGGTTCATGGAAATTTCATAGAGATCTTGTGACATACTCTTTGAAAATTCATTATTGTGCACTAGTTAGACCCATTCTTGAGTACTGATTGACAGTGTGTTTTCTGCAGTATGACATTTACATCAAATCTATTGATAGGGTTCAGAACAAATTTTTAAGGAATGCTGCTTTCAAGTGCAGACTTAATGAAACAGGTAATATTTATTCTTTAAAGGAACAGCATCTGAATTGAATTTGTCACATTTCTTTAGAAGTTTGTGTCTGATATGATTGACTGCTCAGAGCTTTTCAGTCTAATAGAGTTGGGGAAAGTGAAACTTAGGGATATAATTCACAGACTTTCTATGTTTCATTCATTAATGTACTAGCTACAACCTTAATAAGCCTCTGCTCAAAGAACACAGTGATATGATCAATTTGTTCCTAAACAGATCAATCAATACCTTTAAGAAATAAGTTGGAGAATAGTATTAGACAATGAGATAATTGACAGAGCAATTGAAAAGCATTGGAGACAAATCTCACCTGTGTCTAGAACCAGATCAAACAATAGTTTCTCTTTTAACAATTTGTTTCTTTCCTGCTTAAATAACTGCCCAGCCACCTTAGTATTGGCCGATTGCCAAGCCAAAGCCTTCCAATTTCTTAACATGGATTGAATGGCTGAGTTTATCAGATTGGTAAAGTCAGTACATATCTGGCAGTGATTTTGTAAACAATTTTTTATTACTTGCTACTGTTCCAACAAATTTGTAAGAGCTGATTTACCTTTCATACATCCGTGTTGTTCTGCTATAGAAAGGAAAAATGCACTCTATTACGAGTGATTATAATAACTTAGAGAAAATTTAACTTTTAGTAACTTCTCTTGTTTGTCCATCACGAAAATCAGGAAATATACAAGAAGAAAAAACATGTAAATTAGAATTTTTTGTTCCTAGTTCATTTTACAAATTTGACTAGGTCCACAGTCATGGCATTATTTTGCTGTAAAATACAGTTAAGAACAAACTGAGAAAACATAAAGATTGGGAATATCCAGAGTCTAGTAATTAGAAGTAATATTGTTATCTGCATCAGATGGGGAAAACTGAATAAAAAGCAAAACTCCAAATTTTATTAGATGAATAAAATATAATATTTGGGCATAAAATACATAAAAAAATACAAAGCAGTTTAAGTTTAATTTATCAATATATAACACTAACTGAAACAAGAAATTATAAAAATATATCAAAATACATCTGGACAATGGTTTATTTATATATCTATACACGGGGCTAGCCCATTCGTACAAAGTGGTTGAGGAACACTTAATACTGTAATAGAATATTTAAAAAAAAAACAAAAGGTTAAAATAATATAATTAATAGCATAGACAAGTATCGTCTATAATAACAAAAAATAGCATGATCATTATAGTAATTGTTGTAGGTTTTTACTAGTCGGTCAGTTACTTTCATCGAATAGGTGTCTGTTTCATTGTTCATCATTGTATTATGTCATCTCCTTTCTAACATAACCAAACCAACCAAGAGAATTCTTGTTTTGTTAAGGAATACCTTTATAAGGCAAATGCATTTTAAATAAAAGTAATATGCAGAAATTATTTTCAATGTATTCAAGGCATCTGATATGTAAATTGTAATAAGGAGACCACCTTATATAATTATACTACAGGATAGTATATATAATATAGAAAACTAGACACTATTGTATTATTCAAATTAATTTATTAAATTAATCAGATGACACAGTTACATTACTTTTAGTGTTGCAATAGTGAACATTCGTGTACCTTTTATAGAAATGTTTTTCTTTTTTTATATATAGAAAAACATTCTTTCCTATAAAACACACACAGATGTTCAAAATCACAACATCAGAGGTAACAATAGTTTTATAGGGTGATTCTATCATCTGAAATGGTTTCAGATTGGCAAAGGTTATCGGGCCATCAAACTTTTTAATAAGCTGCTCCCTCAGAAAACGGATCTCATTTTTAATGAATTTTATTATACAATAGCTTTAGAATAAAGATTACAGTTTACAATAAGGTCAAATAATATATTTATTTTATTTTTAAATTTAATGTATAATATTGTAAATGTCTTTATTTATAATTATAATAAGAGTGTTAAACTATATATTTTAAAGTGTAATATTGTAGACATCTTTAATTATGAATTTAACACATTTTATGAATTGTGTAGGTACAAAAATGTTTTGATTTTAGACATCTATACATATTCTTCTATTTTTAACGAATGAATATAGGTACTATGTATATTAGCATGAATAAATGACTATATTTTTTAAACCTTTATTAGTTTGAAAAAGAAAACTATGTTTACAGCTGGGGAGAGTTTCTTCACCACACAGAAAGCCATTAGGAGTCATATATAGAATAAAATATGGTGCTGATGTAAAGAAAAATGTGTTTAATTAAACATATTAACACTACCACCAAGTTTTGTGTCAAATGTCTGCTATTTAAACATAAAAATATCAATATTTCCAAAGAAATAACAGTTGCCATGAGCACACTAGACTGCGTGAAAACTTGAGATTCAGTTTCCCGAGGCTTCAGTGGATAATTTTTTCCAGTATCTTTCAAATCTGATTAGGGAAATGAAATACCATTCAGTAAATTTAATAGTGAAGTAAATAAACTCCTAATATCAAAGGCCTGCTATAATTTTAGTAATTTTTTTTATTAAACTAGTCATTGTGAAACTTAAAAACTAAAGTACTCAACAATATTTTTAGAATTATGAATTTTCCAGAACTAATTGTATATAGGTTATGTGAGTCTACTGATCTCTCTATGTCTACTAAAACCTGTAACCATCTTACATCTTTGTAATTTTTTTAGGTTTGTTTTACTTAATTGTTCATTGTAAAAGTGTACCAATTTTAATGCAATAAATACATTTTTTAGGGGTGTATGTAATTATTTCTTAATGTATTTGTTTTCAAATATATAAATTTTAACCTACTTAGATACCTGTTTGACATGTAAAAATACTTTTTATATTATTGCAAATAAAACTGATTTCAATAGGAACACTATTCAAGTAGATCAATAATAATTACTTTATTATTACAAAAATATGGAAAATATAACCACTATTCATTATAAAAATAAGAACTATAAAAGGGATTAATTTGTTCTTTGTTATTAGCTAGTCACTATTTATAGAAGGCAGAAATAATACCTAAATAATAATCAAAGTTGACCATTTAGGTGGTGTTAACAGCATTTACAGAAAGCAACTGTTAAAAACTTACCAGCTGATCCTGACGATTCATTGTTCTCAAATAATTTACTGTTAATACAGTTTGTACAAGAATTGTGGAGACACTCGAGTAGTTTTGGATTGTCACCTGGTCCGAGATTGCGATCACAATAAATACATTTAAAAGCAAATCCATCACCTGTAGCAGTTGGACTTTCAACATGTTGTTCCTCGCTAGAATTGGAATTGCAATTTTCTTTCTCAGTGTCCTTTTGTGGTTGAATGTCAGCTAAAGGGTCTGCAAGGGGATCACTCAATGGATCACTTAGAGGATCTGTAGTAGGTTCACTATTTACAGAATCATTAGTTAAAAAACTATCAAAATTGTCACTATCTGTAGTAAACACATTTTCTCCGAGACTCTGGTCAGAGGAATTTAAGTCGGTCAACAGATTTGGGTCGTTTAGAAACACTTTTGAATCGGCCATGGCTTTCACACTCTGGGAACTTCAGCAAAACTATTTTATAACATAAACCGATCAAATTATGCCTTTTTTTCACTTAAAAGGTTTACAGACATTTTTTTCTTTCTCATAATACTACGAATGTTTTCTTTTCTTGGTAATTTTAAAACACTTTTTCAGTTTAGTATACACAAAAATAATTTTTACTCTGACAGCTAGCAGACGCCTTTGGAGTTCGAGAAAAGACATATGAAAAAAATATATTTCCCTAGAATAACAAGTAGAGGGGGTAGAAGGGAGAAATTAATATTTTACGGAAAAGGACATACCCCCGGCACATAGTCTGTTCTTTTAGTAACATTAATACTCTTCTAAATGCTCTAAGCTTAAAAACCTTTAAGATGTGTGAACAAAAAACTTCGTAGATATATCCCGGAAAAAAAAAACTTTTAAAAAATGATATTTAGAAATTTAAGTCTGTCAGTTGGTACCTCTTCAGTGTTCTGAACTAATTCCACAGAATGCCCTAGTTCTCTGTTTCACTCTTGCATATTGATTTAGATAGAAGACATCTAATTTCGAACTGAAATAACTTTCTGAACTAGTTTTTATTGCAATTGGGTCTAAATCAGTGTTGGGTGCCACTTAAATCACTTAATATTAGCAAAAGTGACCGTAGTGACCTTAAATGTCCAAGTCACTTTCATAAATGACCGGTCATCTTTAAAAGTGCCGGAATTCGCCGGTTTTTGAAAATGACTGCATAAATGACCTAAAATGACCGGTCATATACCTTTGTTAGTGTGACGGATTTGTAAATGATTGTTGAATGAAAAAGGCATTAAATGCCTTTTTTATTTAACAGACCAACATTGTTTGGTCTCAACTGAAAGCTTAAGATAACAGCAGCATTTTAGGCATACTTTCAGATGTTTTTAAAAATGATCATAAGTGACCAAGCCATAACTGTCATAACTGACCAATTTATAACCAGTCACCTGCCAGTCATTTGCCCACGCTAGTTTGAATGCGTAAGTCATTGACATCATAACAGGATGGAAAAGTCATGAGGCACTTTTTCACGTAAATCAAATATTCAAGTTAATTTATTTCTGTTTCTGCTGCTAAGTAAAATGTCGTCGAACGTGGACTCCATATCTTATATGTTTAAATTTCTGCTTTATTTATTCAAACTATTAGAAGTGAATTTGAAGAAATCATGGAGGAAAAACTGATTTTTTTTTAAAGGTAAAATGTTCCTCCCTATATATTACACAAAGACATTAAATCCCACAGGGAACCCGGGCCAAATCACACGTCTTGAGGCTGCACGCTTATTTCAAATCTGATTTCCGAATATTTGAAGTGTGATTTTACGGCTTTCATGATGGTTTATAGCTTTAATGATAGTTTTAACCTGGGATAATCTAATGGTAACTGGACAGATCCATAACAATATAGATTTTATTTTAAAAAAATCTTTCTTTATTATAAACACGTAAGTTTGTTGGCGTGCTACCTCGCACTTTCTTTACAGCAAACTTAATCTAGTACGCATTTTTCCAATCCTAACTTAATCTAGTACGCATTTTTATTAATTATACGTTTTGTTAAAAAAAAAGTTAAAAAAACCATCCCCTGAACGGAGATTCAAATACACATGCGTTGGACCCAAGGCTTAGAATCCTACCACTGAGGATAGAAAGCACATAGAAAAATATGTTCTTTGAATGGCGTGTGCCCAAAAGCACCCTATATGGAATTCACGGTCTTGTGTATATACGACAATATTTGACAATGACGGTTGAAATTATACGAATAATTCCTATCATCGAGCTCTCTTAATGATTCTTAATATTCTTATATATTTTTATTTCAAATTTCTCTACGGTTTTGTTTGGGAATGAAATCAAAAATAAAATTTTTGGTGCATAACCCCATAAAACTTTGAAACAAATTAGCAAACTTCTTCCTCCCGATGTCAAAAATATATATTATTATATATTTATCTTTTGGAGTTCTTGAAATATCCACGTTTATTATTACAGACCGTTTACAATTCCAATAAATAAGTTCTGATAACATTTAAACGCAAATATCTCAGAAACTTTAACAAATAAAATATATGTTTTAAAGAGGATTTATATTTACTATGAATTTAAGATATATTGCAAGAAATGTTTGCCTCCGGTACCGTTTCCGGATAAACCGGAAGTAAAATTTAAATACAGAATACAAAACACATTTCATATAACGTCAACTGCCATATGTCTTTATATTACCCAGAGTGAATAATTTTTCAAGTCAGTTTCAGTACCAGCCGAAGCGCAAAGAAACGGGAAGAAACGTTTCTATAGTGATTACGGTTTTCTAATGTGCGTGGTGACGGGAATATGAGGTATGCTGTCAAAAGCCGCAGAACTGCGCCTGAGAAAAAAAAACGATTGAAGATGTTTAAAAGTGTATAATACGAAAATAAAAGAACCTTAGCTTCTTTGGATAGGAGTACGAGTCAGCAACATGTAAATACTTCGGTTTTAGGCTGGCATGGAAAAAACAATAAGTAGTAGTTTGTAGAACCTTTCGTTTTGGTTTTCATTTTAAATAAGTTCTTGAATCATTTTTTGATTGGTCCTTGACTATTACGGAGCTATACAAATAGAGCCCTTCCAGCTTTTTTCGAAACTCTCAAAATAACTTAAAAAGATTATATTCTTTAATGCGGTGCTGCTAAACATGTTTGCAGCTTGAAACAATATGTGTATGAAATTAATTAACCGTTTGAATTCGGTGCTTTTACCACCGTGTCTTGAAGAAGAGAGAGAAAGAAAGTCGGCTGAATAGTTCTGGTAGTTGAGGTCGATAATTTTAAAAGAAGAAGAAGGGGATGAGATAATATTGTTTTGACGTTGACTAAATGACATTCCGTAAAAATTAAAAATCAATTTTTTAATTGTAAATAAATCTAAATTTCTAATAATTTTTGTATGTAAACAATTGTAATTACAGGTAATTCGGCAAAGGTTTTCAGACCAAGTCTACATGCATTAAAAGTACAGACAAACTTAAGATGACAGACACTGGAAACCTAAATAATTGCAGTCAAACTAATGGAACACGAGAAAGCAGTATAAGTAGTAACATTAGTATTTTAAAAGAGTTGTGCTCCCACAACGCAAACTTTTTCTCAAAAGATAGCACTGAAAATGGTCAACGGCTTTACATTTCATGCCTAGGTATTATTGATGCTATAGATGCTTTGTACCCTAAGGTTCTAGACATAGAAAAACGAGTGAAGGAATTTGATTTTGATGATGAAACTCCAGCAAATGGTTATAGAAGTTTTATTATTGTGTTTAATCTTGCTATAGAACATGCAATAGATCTGAATCAGAAAATTATGTGGCGTAGGAGCAGTGTTTTATTTAGAAAAACTGTTTTAACTAAGTAAGTGATTCGGTTAGACAGCTTCATCTTAAAAAACTTGATTGACTGGATCGTTACTTGATGAAAATCCATTATCAACAATGTAAATAAAACACTTTAAACTGTTTTAGATTTTCACTTTTATTCACAACTTGTGACATATGTTTCGCTAACATTGTAACCTTGTCATACAAACGGTATTTAAACTAACACTTTGCTAAAAAATGTATTTTGTCTAAAGTTGTGAATAAAAGTGAAAATCTAAAACAGTTTAAAGTGTTTTATTTGCATTATTGCTTCATCTTATGTTATAACCCTGGTTAACGTAATACTACAATATAAGTGATCTGGAACTAATATGGTTAATTTATACAGACAAATAACAGGAAATAGAAATATAATAAAATAAGAAATTACATAAAATAAAAGAATTGGTGATTTTGCCTATCATGTGGCAAATAAAAATAGTTCTGTCCAATAAGATATTCTTTTAAATGTATGCTCGCTGACAATTTTGCCAATTGCCTCTGTCAGCCATATGCCTATAACTACGTGAAATTTGGACATCTTCAAGGACACCTGTTATATTTATTTTATCTTATTTGCCTCTATGAATGAATGATCTAATGGTATTCACATATTTTAACTGTTGAATTCAAATTAAGATTAAGTGTTAAGTACCTGTGCCTTATTTATATTAAATTTTTTTTGAAAATTTAGCGGATATTCAATTCAATATTTTTATAGATATCATTATAAAGGTATTAATCTTGGTATTAACATGTTTCATACTGGCCATTACCCTAACTGCATGATGTTCTCGTTAATGTATGACATTGAATATACCTAAAGATCATTATTTTTTTTACTTTTGTTTTTCTTTTGCTTTCTTTAAATATTTGGTTAACTTATGGATATTAGTGATGTTAATATTCTTATTTACCATTAGAGTCTTCTTTACCATTGAATATGTGGCCCATAGGATCTTGGAGAAAATGTTACAGCGAGGTTGCTGCAGTATCCATGAAAAACAAGTTTCATTAATATGTTCTACACAGTTTTCTGTTCCATCCAGTTTAGTAATTTGTCATATTCTCTGTCGTAGGCGTCTCTTGATTTCTTCAGTACATACCTAGCAAGTTTTGTGTTGCATTTTCTGTTTTTACGGTAATTTTAAAATTCTCATACAGTTTTACTTTAAGTTTGACAGGATTTTCCTAGCAAAGATAGTGTCTGTACTGTACTACGATAAAATGAAAATTTTGGTAAAATCATATTGAATTTTCAGATTTTTTAAAAATATATTGTGGATGCAATAATGAACTTGACAAACAAAAATTTTTTTTTGGCTTTTTCGCAACTGAATAAAAATATTTAACTTTAAATTAATTGAAACAGATATTTAATATAATTACATACCTCAACATGTAGAATTGTTTTTGAAAATTTTTGTTTGTCAATCTAAACGCAACAAATAATCTGAACACATTTAAAAATAATGAACTATCATATCATAAAAGTTTGTATGTGTATTAATAAATGTGTATACCCTTGGGTGACTTATAAAACCTTGGGCCAGAGGTCCTCATGTTTGTAAGATCGTAGACCTCAGGACATAAATATCTATCTATTTATTTAATGTGCTACATAAATTACTATTATATTTCACATTTTTTATTATTTATGTGCAGACATGGGCTTGAAGTTTCAACCTAAAAAACTAGATTTTTCAACTCGGGTTTTGTTCAAACCAAGGTTGCTATTTGGAGTAGTTGTTTAAACGGTACTACTTGCCCTTCTAAGGTCTATATAAGTAATTTATATGCCCTTCTAAGGTCTATATTAGTAATTAATATGTTTTATTTTTAGGGAGATAGAATCTTGTTCTCATATATTATCAAGTTTAGATACCTGTTTTCGACATTTACAAACATTGATGTCTTGGAGTCACGATGGTAGTTTATTTGTCGAAGACCGACCCCATGACGATTTAGTATCTGTCTGCAAAGACGTAAATCAGTATTGTTTTTATGGAAGATCTTTGGGTTTTCAAGTAAGGTATATACAATTTACTATTTTGATAATTCGATTAATACTTATTTACCTTTTAGTTCTGTGATTCTTTAAAGAATGTATTAAGCTTTATTGCCTTAACGATGGCAATATTTTCTGAAGCTTACTATAGTCAAGGTAAGTATTGAATGTACCCTTGCAAAATTTTGATGCCTACAAACCTTGTTACTTGTCCTACTATTTTTTTTTTTTAGTTAATGTTGATATCTATTTCCATTGTACAGATAATGATCAGATAGTTTTATTCTTCCTTGAGGTTGTCTCCTAAATTTTGTTGTATTTGTAAAGTATTGATCACAAATCTCTAAAAGGAGGAGTGTATAATTTGGCTTCATATTTGTGAAAGTCTTTACTTAACTTATCTTACTTTTTATTAATGACCTTACCCATCTTCCAATTCAGGGTGAATTTACTATCTTTTCTGACCATTAAGCATTCTTTGGCATAATACAAATGAACAGATGTTGAGAGACTAAAATTAAATGTTTCTAATGGTATTAATTTAATTAAAATAAAAGAACCGTGTGATTTTAACGTGCTGTCATTTAACAGAATAATATAAATTTTTCTCTTTATAATACAGATGAGAATTATTTATTTATGGTTTAAGCGATGTTATTTTGTGAATTGTATAGCTGTTTTTGAATAAACTGAATTGAAAGTCTAGATAGGCCTGTAATCGATCTTAGAGCTGATGCAAAGTACTCAAGTGAAGGGATATTAAGTTTGTAAGACACACATTTTAATAATTCATTCTGGACCATTTCCAGAGATAGATACAGATAAGTCAGGGACCAGACAGATGACAAATATTCAAAAATGGATCTGACAAGAGTGTGATAATTATCTGAAGAGCGTAAATGCTGGAAAAGTTTTTATACATTCTGTAAATAAATCTCAAAATCTTAAAAATAATAGTTTGTTAACAATATAATCAAAATGGAAATGAAAGTCAGTTTAGGAGTAAAAATCATTCTCAGATCCTTAACTTGATTCACCCTACTATGAGTTTGATCATTTAAAATATATAAATAATCCACTCTGTTAGTTCTCATATTAAAAAACATAATTCGTAATAAAACAGCAAAGAGATCAGATTGAAATAAATCACAGCCTAAAAAATACATTATTCTAAAAATACAAACAGAACTGGACCCAAATGACTCCCCTGAGGCACCTCAGAAGGTATTGGAAGTTCATTAGATACAGCACTCTTAAATTGAACAGAATGGGTTCGCTCAGCCAGATAGCTTCCCAATCACTGCAACAAGCATCCACCAAAACGAAATAAAGCTTGGTAAATAAAATTTTTGTATCAATGATTTGGAAATGGTTCTCCAAAGCATTCAAAAAGAACTGAGTGAAGCACATCATTTTATTGCTGTATGATATTCTTTAGGGTTTAAGCTCATACAGAAATAAGTATCATCTGCATGGTAGTTTACTGTACAAAAGTTTATTCATTTTATTATTCTTATTAGAGACATGGAAGACATTTGAATACTCTGTGCTCTATCTGATAAATACCTTAGAATAAGTTTTAGAGGATACTCAGATAGCTCGTAGTATCTAAGTTTTTCACATAATAGATCTTGGCTCCTGGCATTGGGTCTTAATAAAACGAATTTTTGTTGAGAAGTTACACAATTATCTTTTATTTCATCATTGTGCGTTTTTAACATGCTTTCCACAAGCATCTGAGTTGTACATTGACATATTGTATGTATGTATGTAAAATGGCGCTACTTAAATGATATTTTTGTGGTTTTTATGACCCCTGTTGATGTTGTCCTACCTGTTATGTAAATATATATTTGGACTCATTAACAGGTAACAGCAATTTTTATTATCGTCATTTTTTTTGTCAACCTAAAAAGCAACTTTCCAAACTGCTTCTCGTGTGTGTATCTTATTATCTACGAAAGGGTGCAGGTAGAATCTGATTTCTTGGAAATCAGGCAAGTCTTTACTTGGGATGCTTCATGTATACATACCTTAAGCAAAACCCGATATTGAACAAACAAATTAAAGTTATGTTTGGTTGCGTGCCTAACTGAATTTAAAAATAAATAAATAAATATAAATGCTTTGGGAAGTGAGGCAAAACATTTTTCTCTTGAACTAGGTGAGTGAATTAAAAGCAAACATGCTAAAAACTTCTTTACTGATAGGATCAATTTGGCAATAGAAAGAGGGAATGCCGCTTCAGTGTTTGGAACTGTTCAAGCCGATTCTGGACTTGAAGAAATTTTTTACATTTAGTTTGTTCTTTTATGTATATCTAAATGTATTTAATAATTATAAGAAAAAAACGGGAAAAGTAAAAAAATAATCTCATCTTTTCTATTAGTTTCTTCCTATAAGATGTATAAAATATAAAGGACATTTTTATTGAAATATGAAATATAGGACACAGCCCTGAAGCAAAAGACAAATGACAAATCTAATACAAATAGGAATAGTTTATTGATGTTAAAAATACAAAACTGTATTTACATAAGTCAGACTGCTTATAATCACATTACATACAATATAACATCCTACTTAATTTGCTTAATTAGCTTAGAACAAGAAATGTTACGTCATATTTATAATCTAAAATTCATATATAGCATAATTTTAGATTTTTATAATTATTATACATCATATGCCAAGTCATTCACGTTAGTTACTGGGCTGGACAGGGGAAATTAGTGCACTCTTACTAGTCAGTAGGTTTCTTGGTGAGGACCAAAGGCTACACCGTAACCCGAGAGTCAACGATTCATGGGTGAGATATGGGCTAAGGGTCGAGAATTATCGATGACAGTGGTTTAGAGCCCACGTTAAGGTTTAGATCCAGATCAGATTGGTTTCGTCGCCGAAAGGAGACGCAGAAATTGGAGAAAAAATATTAAGTGGTACTATACTAGCCTCAATAGCATCAGTAGAATATGCATGCAGAATCCTACAGAGGAATCAATTCGAGCATTATCCAACATTTAAATCAACTTTAGTTTCTCTATACTAATAGTTGATTGGATTTGGTGGTCAAAACATACTATTCATTTTCCTCATCTTTTTACTTTCAGCATCACATATTTTATTTTTATTTTAGGTTCCTTATTTTCCAAAGCAACAAATTCGGTCATGACGACTACGAAATATATCACCGACCCGGAACAAAGGGCAAAACGAATAGTTAATATATCTCAAAATGCCGACGTAGACTTCTGTAAGTCATTTTGGGCCCTGTCGGAAAGTGAATTAATGAACCAATTGCCCTCAGTAGTTTCTCCGAACGTTGCCGTTTGTAAAGTGATAAGCATCGCTCCGGAATCTTTTTCCTTGAATATTGATGGCAGGGAAATCGACATACCAGTGCCCACATCTCATTTAGGTAAGAAGATATTTATATACAGTTTGTTTTATTTGTTTAGCCAATATGTACTTCATTATTTCACTGTATGTGTGTGTATATTTGTTCATTGAAAAGCTAATCTAAGAAACTATGTGAATCATTCACAAACTGCTCAACAAAAAAGATTAATTCATTCAATTTTTGTATTCTAATTTTTATTGCATCTTTTTTACACTGTTATAATTTCAATGTTGTAAAGGTGATCAATAAAGTCATGTAAAAGTTCAAAAAGTTTGACATTTTGACAAAACAAATTTTACTCATTTCTATATGATAGGTTACTATGATAATATCGATATCTGCAGACGTTTTTGTTCATCCTTTAATTATGAGCTTTTGACAGGATATATACTGCTAAATATGAAATAGTGCAAAATAAGGTGGTCTCAGCTAGTACACTTAGACGTCCGATTAGTGCAAACGAGCTACCTCTCAAGCAAGACTTTCTTACTATTGCTTATTATGACATGCAAATCGTAATTTTGTTACAAGTTGTAATTTGATTAAATTTCGACTTAAAAGTTATAATTTAGTTAAATTTCGACTTGAAAATGGTAATTTACGTAACTTTTGGCGAAAGACTTGCAAGTCATAATGGAGCATTCATGCAGAACATGTATGCGATAAACTGTCTTTCTACAATTATGCTATGCTACGGCTGAGAAACCTTGTGAATATTGACACTCTTAAAACCTTTTATTATGGATCTGTAAACTCTGTTCTGTTATATGGTCTACAGGTTTGGGGAACTGTCCTAGCATCGATCGAGTTCTGATTAGCCAGAAAAGAGTCCTGAGAACCATGTTTCAAGTCCCATTTAGGGCTTGTGCACTTTTTGCTTCTGAGAGAATATTAATTGTAATAAACCTTTACATTCTCCAATGCGTTTATATCGTTTTTAAGAACCGTTCAAACTACCTAAAATGGGGCGATATTAATACTTATAGAACGCGAAATGCAGATAAGCTTTATGTGCATGCTGCAAGATTGACTCAGGTGTGGGAAGGACCTGAGATAAGTTCCTTGAAGGTATTCAATCACTTACCATCACATATGAAGGATATACATAGTATGTGCATTTTTAAAAGACGACTAAACACCATACTGGCTGAAAATCTGTTTTACTCTCTGGAAGAGTTTTTTATGTTTGAGTTTTAATATGTCTAAATATATTATAGCTTAGGTCTTTCAGAACATTTATTCCCTGGAAGAGTTTTATATGTTTATATTTTAAAATGTCATAATTTATTGTAACGTAGGTCTTTTGAAACATTTAATGTAAGGCATACTATTTTATTTCATTTTTATTATATTTTAACTTTAAATTTGAGCTTAAACTACATATAGCAAATCCGATATGTGTAAACATGTCTATGGAATTAAACGATTTTTGACAATGTTCCCAAATTTCGACTTACAAATTGTAATTTTCTTAAATTCCGACTAGTAAGTTGAAATTTGGTTAAATTTCAACTTGCAAATTAGAATTTAGTTAAATCTCAACTTGCAAATTTCAATTTAGTGTACTTTTAACTTGCAAGCCCTAATCTAGCAAATTTAAATAAGTTGCCATTTTGTTTTTTTATTCTTATCTATGGCCCCTTTATGCTTTCGTAGAAATAAGAGGGCGATGCCATGCCACCCAGTCCTCGAATCATCAAGAGATAGGTCATTAATATAGCGATTAAAAAGAGAACATTTCTCAATATTGAGGCCTGAAGTACTCTTACAGGAAATCCAGGCAGCATGTTGTAGTTTACATAGTCTGCATACAAAAAACAAGTGTAGAGAGAGAATTGGATCAATATGCGAATCCTGCGGTACACCCGATATTATAACAATCTTCCTGTATACTGATCCACATAAGTTGACCTGCTGACTACGATTAAATAAATATGATTTGATCCACTCGAGATAGTTTCCAGAAAAACCAATTTGCTGCAATTTACATATTAGAAGCTGATGGCATTACATATATCATTGTAAATAACTTTAGTCTGTTGGACAGCCTCAACCGATGTCACTGAAATATTACGAGATTTGTAGTCATTGATAGTCATTAGTAGTGTTTCAATGATTTAAATATATCATCAGTTACAATTGGCTCAAATAGCTTTGGGGTTTGTGAAAGTAAAGAAATACCTCTGTAGTTTTTTGCATCGCCGTTATCACCAGATTTAAAGATCGGCATGAGAGTAGAAAACTTCCAAAGAACCTAGATTAAAAAATAACTTAAAAATTATACATAAAGGTTGAGATAATAACTAACAGCATTATTGTAATTGAGTAGTTGGGATTCCATCTAGACCAGCCTTCTTGGAAAGATCAAGGTCTTTTATTTCATTACTGATTTCTACCTTGATAAAACAATATGTTGATAGTAATTTGTCTGAACAACTTATGGGGCTGATCTTGCTACCAAAAACTAAATTGTGGTGATGAAAATAACAGGACTGAAAGTGAGGATCAAAAGCATTGCGATGTTATTTGGATCAGTAATTTCTATGAAATTCCTACTAAATGATTTTGGAAAAATTGTGATACATTTCTAATGTTTTATTTATCTACTTTAGGTCCCAAACCTGTTCAAGTGCGTCTTATAAGTTACCAGGCGAGGGAAGGGATGCTGGGCACTAAAAACCAAAGTCCTTTAGAGCCACCGTCCAAAGGTCTAGTCGTTCACTGTCATGGAGGTGGGTTCGTGTCTCAGTCTTCCAAGGCTCATGAGGGATACCTTCGAGACTGGGCTAAACAATTAGATGTTCCTATTTTTAGTATAGATTACAGTTTGGCACCAGAGGCGCCTTTTCCCAGAGCTCCTGAAGAAGTTTTCTATGCGTACTGTTGGGCATTGAAACATCACGACTTTTTAGGTAGTAAAGGTAAGCAATATATTATTCCTGAAGAATTTTTGAAAACCCCAATTTCACTTTATTCTTTCTTACTTTGTATTGTCTGGTCTTGTTTTGAAACTGTTACTACAACAATAACATCAAATATTTTGATTCGTTTTCTTGCATTATTTTAACTTAAACAATTTGTACTTTTTGACCAGTAGCTTTTCATTCTTAGTTTTCCAAATCTTTGGGTTAAAGTTTCCCGAACATGTTTTATTTTTTACAAGAGTACCTACATGATTTTAGGTCATGAAGCAATTATAAGAAAAATAGTATTTAAAAAGGTGACTACTGACTTCTGACATTGAGAGTTATTCAAAAACTTCTTTGACTGTAGTATCATTATATACTTTCTTATCTTACTTTTTAGTTATCTGTCAGCTAACATCAATATCTACTTTGACAGGAGGTGTCATAATTTGACAATTGAAGCTCCCAAATTTCCCCCTCTATTTAGGAACGTTTTATCTCTTTTTTACGATATATTCGGCGCAGATTATTTTGCCAAATAACTCTTAAACAATGCTGCATACGGAAAAAATCGAAAAAATATGCAAGAGGCAAAAACATTTTCTAAAATAATGAAGTATTTGATGAAGTATCTAAGTTGGGTCATTGTCGTCACAAAAAAATTTGGGAAACTAAAAGGGGTTCTTGTCCCCAATAAACATTTTCATCCTTGAAATTGTTCCCATAGGTAATGATATTGTTTTACAGATAATACAAATAAAAATTTAAAAAAAAAAATAATAACAAAACAAAAATTTGCCTCTCTGTATCTTGAGAAATATGTTTTTGGACATAAGTGTTACATATTTTTTTATATTTAATAGACAAAAATCGCATCCTGAATAACCACATCCTGTATAACCCGAAGAGTTGTTACTTTAGATATGTTTTTAGGAGATGTGATAATTTTAGCAGGAGATTCTGCTGGAGGCAATTTAGTGCTGTCAACGGCCTTAAAATGTATAAACACTGGTGTGCCTGCACCTCATGGAATTTTTGCTGCTTACGTGCCTACCTTAATAAAATTCGCACCATCACCAGCGAGGCTATTATGCATGATGGATCCGATACTGCCTTTCGGATTTCTTATGAGATGTATGAAAGGTACATTTTTTATATACATTTATGTTAATATTTATTACCAGGTAATTTAATTGACTTTAATAGTGGCAGCCAACTGTGTGTTCACATTTGTTAATATGTGAGGATTTTATGTATAGTACTTTAAGTGATTGTTAGTTACAGAAGCTATGTACTCTTCGCTCAGTGTGTTGGTATAAATGCTGGTATAGTCGAAAAAATTACTAATATGAGACAATAAAATTATTGACCAGTTACCAATTGAAAATGTTGAACTGCTTAAAACACCTTTGACGTCACCGGTTTCTAATAACTGCATGGTAAATTTTACTGGAATTTATTTTATGCCTGAAATCGATTCTGGGCAGCAACGTTACAGAAGTAAACACGAGAGCTTTTTCGCTTAACAATATGTAAAACAAGCGCCATTTATTCTTATTGTGCTCTGAAAGATATAGCAGGTAATTTTCTTTTGAATTTTCAGTTGCAAATTATGTGCTATGGGAGTTTACGATTACGTTTTGACATCTAACATCTATCAGGTAAACCACAATAATTATAAAACAATATCCCAAATGTTGCCAATTCCAGAGATTATTGTTTTATAAATGAGTGACATCAGTGATATGATTGTTCACATGATCAAAATACCGTTGTAAAAATTAAATTATAAATAAGAATTATATTTTTCCAATTCCAAATATGGCAATGTGGTTTTGGATGTAAGGTTTTTTTTATTCTGTGTAAATTGTCATTATGAAAAGGATAATGCATGTAAAATTTGGCACACGAATCTGAGTCTATGAAAAAAATGTGAGTAACTATGGAAACGGTGCAATGATCACTTGCGGTTGGCTACAACTTTGTATACCCATGGAAACGGCCTGCTTTTGACATACTTCCCTTTTTCGTCGATGTTTTAGATCTGTGTGATGTACTTTATTGTATTACTAATTTTCGGTTAGTATATATACTATAAGATAGCTAGATCTGTTGGTATACCATCTGCTTCGCTGAGGAACTGCTATTGACCACTTGTTAATCCACTAAAAATTCTTTCTTCCTACAGCATAGAAAAATTCTTATATTTTTCCTATATTTAAAAGTGGTGACAGGATGGATATCAACAATAGTTTTTGAGCCATATAACTGCTTTCCGTCGATCTTAAAATATACTCATTGATGAGATTTTTGACACGTTTTTTCAGACGTTATACAGTAAGCAACCTTGCAGAGTTTCATAATTTTCTTATTTCCTTATTCGATGCTGGACATCAGATTGATAGTATATATACAGACCTGTCTAAAGCTTTTGACCGAGTCTGTCATGCTTTACTTTACACAAACTCTCTAATATTGGTATTTTTCGGATGGACCAGATATTATTTGACCCAGCGTCGTTAGTTGGTAGTGATGTCTGGTTCTGTTTCATAGTGTTTGTGACATCAAGTGGTCCACAGTGTTTTCATCTTGGGCCAGTACTCTTCTTATTATTGCATGTTTTAAATGGTTTTATTGCTTTCTGTATGCAGTTGGGTTAAATTTTCCGTTATTGTGAAGCATGATTGTTTTCAGTCTGATCTTAATAGAGTTAATGGTATAATTCAAATTACTTGATGATTAACAGATCAAAATGTAAATTATTAGCTTCTTTCAGCATGGAGATCCAATCAGAACAGTGTGTATTTAAATATTGAAAGTGTATCATGTGTTAGTTGTTTAGGAGTAATTTTTGATGCCGAATTGACGTTTAATCTTCATAGGGATAACATTGTTCTGAAAGGGTTTAGAATACTTAGATTTATCATAAGAAATACTTAAAATATTTATGATACGAAGACAAATGTAATGCAAAACTGTTTGGTTTGCAGCATTTTAGAGTATTGTTCTGATATGGTCACTGTCTTATGTTTGTCATGCAAATAGACTTGAAAAAATTCAAAATAAGTTTGGTAAATATTTACACCATTTTCTATAACATACCAAACTTTTGCATTGTGCTTTCAAAAGGTTTGAGTTTCCATGCAGAAATGCTTTTCTGCTATTTCTGTATAAACTGGTTAATGATTTTAGTAATTTACTGTTTAGTTTTATTTTTAGTCCCGATTAGACATATGAAACAAGCATAATTATTTTATGTATAACATCATAGAACCAACTATGGTCAAACAATCTTTATTAATGTTTTAATATGTAATTACAGTTTCTTTTCTGACTGTGACATTTTCTCACACAATCTAGCCCATTTAAAAAAGAGTGATTAACAATTCATGAATTTACATTAATTTGTTATTATCAATATACTGATTTATAATTTTGCTTGTCTTTATATGTATTATGTAAGGAAGTTTAAGTATTTTGTACCAATTAAACTTTTTATACTATAAAGTATTTATATGAATAAATAAATCGATACTTTATATTTTAGCCTATGCAACGAATACCGATAAGCCAGTAGAACATTCCGGCACTGATTTGTATAACTCGGATACAGAAAGTTTTGAAGAAATATCCGAATCGGATTTAGCAGAGCTGCAAGCTCACAAGTCGCCTGTTTCTGAAGCCTCTGACACGTTGACGTATGGTTCGCTGAATTCCAATATGGGTGACCTCGATGAGAAGGATGGGACGTCGGCCGAAATTGAAAAAAGTCAAAAAAATTTGGCTGATATAGTACACAAATATGTACTAGGTAGGGATTACTTGGCGTCTATGTTTTCAAGTAAAATCTATACTCCGATTAAAAAAGGAGGTATGCCATCGATAAATAGTAGTTTTTTTGTTGTTTGCCGAATAGCATCTTGCTTATTTAGGCTGCGTAGCTTAACTAAATTATTAATAGATGCTCATAGCTTCGGAATGTACCCCTTTGTAATTTATTTTGTGAGTTATTAATTTATTTAGACCTTCAAATATTCCGTTTCTTATTTTTAGTGTTTTGTAAAAGGCATACAGAGTAATAGCAAAACTAAAACTATTTCCAGGGTCGGGTCTTGAGTAGAGGAGGAAGGAAGAGAAAATCTTTAATATGCATGATTGCTGGTTTTTTATTATATCAAAAACTGTTCTAATATAATCTTTATATCCGTTAATACATTTATTTTTATAAAATATAAAAACATATTTTTTAGTATATGGAGGGTTGTACAAAGCATTTAACTAAGCCTTATCTAATTAGATGGCTCAGAATGTGACCGACCACATAGGAGTGTCATTGCCAAAAATGATTCTAAACGTCAGTTAAATTTATTACGCGATTAAAAGTTTTGTGCAACCGGCTAATAGACTGCATAGGCGGTGAACTTCATTTTACTTGTTGCAGTGAGGGTACAAAAGTTTAGATTTAGTTCAGGAGCGGATCTAGAATTATATCGAGGGAGCGCGAATTACGATTTTCAATTGATGCAGTGCTTTATTTGTTTTTGAACCAGCTATCCAAAAAAGTTGGGCACAATCGGTATCATGCTTAAACAATCTTAGCAAATACTTTTAATAGGCCAACGAGTTTGAAACATTCTGTATATGGAGCATATTTTCTACGTGACTAGTATTGTGTTGTATTTGTTATTAATAATATGTAAGAATTAATATTGCATTAACTAACTAAACATTGTTTAATTCGTCCAATGTGAAGGTGTCTAATTTTTATTCATCTAATATTAATTTAATATCATTGTACCTTATTTTGTATTTCATAAGTAAATACAATCCAAAAACATCTCTACCTTTCTTTCCCTTAGTTATCTATGTAACAATTAGTCCATAATTATTTTAATGACACAAATATAACCAAAAATATGAACGCACTGTGTGCAGGTCGTACCGTCGTGGTATTAGCCAGCAGAGTAGCTATTTCTGGGACTTGCGTTTTTCAACTGACTTTTGTAGTTTTTCATATGTTGAGATCTTTGCCTACACATGTTTTATCTTGGAACTTACAGAGTCAATCCGGACTTCTGCTGCAGTAAATCTCCCTAGTTGTATTTCAGCTTTTCTCTTCGACTCTTCTTTCCCTTTCTCCGTTATAACATAAGTATTATTGATATTTTTAATGTAAATATGCCATTGTAAGGGGCTCTGAGTCGATAAGAGCAATTGATGGCTTATTATTTTACGTGGTCATTTTAATTTGTTCACATTTTAATCTACTACAACTTTCTTATTTTTTAGATATTTAAATAGCTACAAAGATACAAAGATTTTTATTGATCTATTTTACATGCATATTGTATTTAAAGTAGAAATAGGAAAATAATATCATAACATCAGAGTATAATTATTAAATATTAAACATAATTTTAACCAGTTGCTATTTATTAGCTAACATTTAGTATTAATATCTAGATCCTATTTGCGCACAAAGGAGGGAAAGTCAGCTAGAGGTTTCAGAAGTCTGTGTAAGATATATACCCTTCTTGTTTAAGCAACTTTCTATGTAAAATTCTTATTATAATTAGTTTAAAAAGAAATTTAAAAAAAAAACAGATAAGAAAATGCTTGAAGGCAGAAAAATAAGGAGAGGCAGAGAGGTGACGCGCGGAACACGCAATGACAACACAAAAAAATCTTAAATATATTTTTCCATTAAAATAAATTATGAAAGTAATTAGAAAGAAACAAATCTTTTGTTTTATGTTTATACTTATTAAAATTGTGTCTGTTTTCGGATAACAGTTGTGTGGATACAGACAAAATGTTATAAAATTTGAGAGCAAGAAATGATATGTTTCTTTGCAGATGAGTCCTGTGAAAAGTAGGTATTTGCATATTTAGATATAAAACCGATCTAGTGCTATATTGATGGTCATTCTGTGAAAATAAACGCTTAATTTTTGGAAAATAAACTAGGCATCCGTGCACAAATAAACTTCTAAGCTTAAGGATTTCAGTTTCGGTGTAAAGCAGGTCAGTGGGATATCTATTATTCTTGTTAAATATAATTTTAATCTGTTGTATTATTGACGGAAGCACCCGATATTATTATACAATATCGTAAAATGGATTCCACAATTGAATAATAAAGAGTTTTTACCAATTTAGTTTCCAGTATATTTCATAATAGATGAAAATTATGATATAGTTTCCTGATTTTTTTTTGTAGTTTGAATGTCCAGCAAAGATGTTGATCAATATAAATACCAAGATATTTAACGTTCTGTTGTTTTTCTATGCAGGCACAGCCACAAATACCACTTGCGTTTTTATTGAATTTGAATTATTATATATTAGGATGTAACCTTCAGGCAAGACCAAGAAGTCAACATTCTTTAGGTTTATGTCATGTAAATATAGAATCAACTCATCATATTTTTTTCTCAGGCTCCTGATATTTAGATGGAAAATGTTTATCTTGTTTTCGCCCTCGACTATAGTTCGGACTTGCTCTGTACGTTCTAACACATAGCACTCGGACTCCACCTCCCTCTCCACTTAAAAAAATCCAACATTTTATTCTGCCAAACAACCACACACTAATGAACTATCTCTTTAATGTTTTCGTTGACATCCTCATCGATACCATAAATACATACGTTATTAACTTTCTCGTTTTGGCGAAAACTTTCTATTTTCCCTTCTAATTGTATCACACGTTGCTATTCGACAGTTTTTTGTAGGACGGACAAAATTGTCCAGTACTTGGTTCCACTTCCAGAGTTGTCTGTGACTAAATTTCTTGGCATTCTTATTTATGGTGAGTTGCATTTTGGAGAGCACATCTTAACTTTGAGCAAGAAACTCTCATCAGGATGCTTTGCTGTAAGAGCAGTTAAAGAAGAGCTGGGTCTGCAACTGGCACGGGCAGTATACTTCGCCTTATTTGAATTGCATCTAAGATATATATACCATTCTCGGGTGTGACCAGTCAGGGTCTCCTGAATGTGCTTTTCATCTTTCAGAAAAGGCAGTTCGATTTATTGTCGGTATTAGTCGGAGAGATTCTTGTAGATCGCACTTTGTGGCGCAGAGAATTTTAACTCTCACGTCTCTCTTTATCTTGTAGACATCATCCCTGATATTTAAAAACCACTCCCCAACATGAGACGCGTCTGCCTCTGCCATTGCCAAAGAGTACCCTTGTAAAAAGGTTATTGATTTATGAAAGTCGAAAGATTTTTAATCATTTTCCAACTACTCTTAAAATGGTTAATTCTCAAAAAACTTTTCGTCGTTGGCTTAAAGAATTGCTTTGCAGTAAAGCATACTATAATCCGGTTGAATTCTATCGGGAAGCCCTCGAGAATGTTAATTTTTATTGCTATTTTATTATAATTTTTTATGCTATGTACATTTTTGTATATCCTTTATTTGTTTTATATATCTGTTTTTGTATTGTTGTTTGTTTGTTTTAATTTTGCAACTCTTGCCAACGTTTGTTTTTTGTCTTCTAAATCAAATATTGTATTGGTAAGGGTGTTGTCTCAAAGTCAAAGTCAAAATATGCTTTATTGTCTATTAAAATTAAATAATTTTGTTGACAGAGCTAGTTTCGATAAGAAAACACAATCAAAAAATGCATTTGCATAAAATAATAGTTATAGATAACTTAATATAAATAAAATTAAAGATAAAATACATACATGTAAAGAAAGAAATAAAAAACTCAAGATTATAACAGTTTAAAACACATACTTGAGGTCAAATTGTCTGGCTAGTTATCAAGTTTTATACATATACCATTAAAAAATATAAAAAATCGGAGATATCAATAAAACTTTTTTGTTTTTAAGCTTGTCACCCTGTACATTTTACTTTATATCTCTTTTTGTGGATTCTAAACGTACTGGGGTTTAATACTTTTGTTTTTTAAAATAAAAGAGAAAATTGAGAAGAACTTTGCCATAATTGTGTGGTGAAGAGAGAAAGAAAATCTTTGTCAGACACACTAGCCTTATGAAGATGCTTTTCTTCATTTTATCTTTTATTTTTTAAAATAAATGTAACATGGAAGATATCTATTGAAAGCACGATTCAATTTGTTTTCTTATATGATCTTATCTATGCTTTTTAGAAAAAAAATAGTTAGAAATTCGAGATGTACTACTGTAGCAAGCTTTGGTATTAATTACCCTAGTTAATATTTAAATAATCCAGTTTAAAATGCCAAAAAGGAAATCAAAATGTTAAATGTACATAATAGATAGCATTTTTTAGTTATATATTCTTGCAAAGCAGAATTACAAGGTTTTCAAAATTATAACAGAAGTTTTTAATTTGGTTATAAACCATATCTTTATGTTGTAAAATAAAACTAGATGCCATATAAAGGTCCACAAATGTATAATAAAGTATAAAATGAAAGACTGCAATAAAACTACCTGGGTCGATTCGATTGTGTAGGCAGTTTAGTAAGGGCTCTGACTTTAAATATGTATGTATTTAGTGCAGATTTGAGGTTCTAAGGAAAACATATAATTATACTCATATACCTAGGTTTATATTAATTTAATCAAATGAAAAAATCCTAAATATTACACATTTTTAGATACTGTTTATATATTTTTATAATGTCATTTTATATCTGGTACTATTTCACTGTCGTTACCGTCATCTAAATTAATTATAATCGGTTGAAGTATATCCAGAGTAACATACTACTTAAAGTCTGTTTTCAGACTTAACAATAGGAAGTGGGGTGGGAGCTATATGTATGCCATATTTCTTCTGCTAATGTGTCACAAACATATACTGTTTTATATAGAATGCCTTTAAAACATCTTAAAGATCACTTCTTAGTAACATTCTTCAAAATATATGTCATTCGTTACCATGTAGTTTCGAATTTCAAACTTCCTATTGTCTGAGCTTGCATTGTCCATTACTATCACGCTTTTCTGAGGAATGTTTGGTAAAAGACATTTCTTGAACCATTCTTCAAGAAGTTCTGCCGTTGTATCTTCATGGTAGTCCATGCAGGAATTTTTAATATTCTTTGCAGAAAGCCGGGGCATTTGGGACCCAACCGTTTTTTGATCCGGCATGTAAAATGGTTATCATTTTCCCTTTATTTCAAATTCAAATATACTTTTTGAAATAGATAAATATTTTCTTATCTTGTATACTCAAGACGCCATATTTGTAATCGCTTTTTGTCAAGTGTGCGAATCTAAAGCGCATTTTGGACAAAACTCTCCAAAGGCTAGTGATGCTATAGCTTATTTGGGTTTTAACATTGCCGTAACTTCATAATTTTTAATGTAGGTGCACATTGCATGCTCTTCGTCGAATTTCAAAAAATCAAAGATCCCAAAATTTACTTAGTTAGAAGGTCTTTACTTTCCATAATTAGTACACACATCTTTACAAAAAAACAAAATAACATAACTTGTGGAAAAAGGCCGAAGATTAGGTGAGCGTCCCTAAGGAAGATCTCTGTTTTTCTTCTTAAGCCAAAGAAAAAAATATAAATAATTGGTAGTATACAATTAAGAACATTAACAATAATTAAACTAGTCCTAAATGTTAACAATATTAAAAAACTATTAAGACCTAGTAAGAAAAAAAAACTTACACTAGAGAAATGTTTTGATCACAACATATGTTTTTAAGTTTTTTCTTAAACATATTTAACGGGTACGATTTTAATATGTCAAGGAGATTATAATAAACATTCGCGATTTGGTATGTAAATGACGACCTAAAGAATGTGTGTTTGTGAGCGGGAGGTTTGAGTCGGCCCTTGAATCGGAGATTTAACGTATGCACTGCAGATCGAAAAGTAATCTTAGAGTAAAGGTATGCAGGTTGTTTAAAAATTAATATTTTGTGAAAGAGAATAGCTGCGTGTAAGCGCCTACGGTTTTTCATATTAAGCTAGTTTGCTTCCATTAGTTTATGTGAAATATGCTGCCGGTGTCGTATACCAAAAATAAAGCGAAGAGGCGAGTTTTGGGCAACCTGTATTCTTCTAGCCCTCTGTGAATCAACGAAAGGTCCATAGATAAAGTCAGCGAAATTAAATTTAAAAAGTACAAGAGATTCACATAAGATAATTTTAGATTTTTCAGATAAAAAATTTCTTACACCATAGATCATTTTTAAGTTAGTATAGGCAACGCGAATACAGCTACTTATATGACTTCAGAACTTAGTACATTGTACCTCTGTATTACCTACTCTAACTTTTATTTCAGTGGTAAGTAACTGTTTTATTTTGGTCGAACCGAATATTAACAAACTTGTTTTCGAAGGATTAATTTGAAGGCAATGTTTCGACGCTGAATTTTAAAAATTATCCAGATCAGTACGAAAGCGTAGAAGAACCACAATTTTTTTATTTTTATTTTTGTAACAAATTCTGACTTCTAAGTCGGAATTCCGACTTCTATCTCGGATTGCGTTGTAATTAATACACGACTGCTTATAAGCGCAATCACTTTTTTATATTCTTTTAACGTCAAATGAAGCGTTCATTCTAAATGAAATTAATACTTTAATTATAGAGATCAGGAGGAAGCTAAGTAAAACTACAAACAAATTATTAACTGTGCATAAAGTCCAAATTAAAAAATAACGACTGTGTCGGTTCCGATGGCTTGAATATGGTTGACATGAAAAATAAAATCTTGTACTTTGCTTTATCTTTTTCATAGATGGTAGAAATAATAAAACGCCATTTAGTAAGAACATCTGATCCATATTATGTTAAAAAGATGCAATAGCATGGTGGGGGTGCACGCATTTTCAGATATATATATTTTTTTTTCAAATTTTAGTATATGCATTGTAGGGTGGGGTCATATGTCTCCTTGCTCTTCATCAAGCCTTATCGTCATTTACTCCCAAGCATTGTACTTTTCTTTTCCCAATTTACCAACTATTTACTACTATACATAAAATTGAAATATAATTATTATTGTTTTTCTTTTAGGAGAAAAGAAATATATTTGTTTGAAAAAATATCTTTTTTTGAGTAAATGACTAGCATCTTTGAAAGGTTTATGCATCCTCTATTAAAGAAACTTATATTTCGTTAAACGATTATTCGTTAATCTTTATTTTTCAATTCGGTTATTATTCATTCGGATTAAATTTCATCAAAGTATCAGAGATTTTAGGTTGATTTTTTCAAGTAAGGATAACTAATCAGTTACATTCTATGTATGATACAAAACATAATAACTAAAATAAAGTCAGAAAAACCAAATTTGCCTGATACCCGTTAATTAAAATAATGCTCGAGTAAATTTACTTGTTTTAGAACGCTTTTATTAGTTTCACTTATTTTTCACCCACTTTATAACGCCAGATTACCATCCATGACAATGCAATGATTTGATGAGTTTGTTTCATTATCCTGAACAGGATCGTCAGGATAAAAAAATTTCATCTCGGAAAGGAACCCTGGGAAATGGCTACCATATAAAAGGAAGAAAGCAGGCGCGCAAATTACCCATTTTCGGCACGGGGAGGTTGCGAAGAAGAATAAATTAGAGTTTGACAAAACTAAAAAACACGCTTTAATAGTAAACGGAACTAAAAAGAAAAAAAAATTATAGTTTAAAAAACTAAAAAACACACTTTAATAATAAATTGAACTAAAAAGAAAAAAAATAACTTTTGTAAAAAAGCGTAGGGTGCCTTTTTGCCATATATTCATACTGACTTTACTTTCAGAAATTATACCGATAAAATATTTATAACTGATATCAGACCCACGCGGTTTTCACAATGACATTAATTTTCTTGTTAATTACTTTATTCTCGTCCAAAGGTTTTTTTTTTAGTTCAGTTTACTATTACAGCATGCTTTTCAGTTTTTTAAACTATAATTTATTAGAATTCCTCCACAAATAAAGACATTGATATTTATGAAGTTTGAAAACAAAAATCTATAACATGATTTCAGCAAAAAAAAATTGTTAGCAAATCACATCCTCATAAATCAAGTTTCCGTGGTAGTTCTTATTTCTAACTTTGTGGAAGGACATCAATCTATCAAAACAGATAAGGGAACACAGTGATAAGTTATTTATAATTTTGATTGTTTTTTTACAAATAAAGAGCATTCTACTGACAGGTACAACTCAATGATCGTAGTTGTAAATTTTTTTCGTGTTGATCACACCCAACAAAAGGAATAGGTATTTCTTTTAATTTGTCCAAAATATCAAAATGGGAACCTTGATATACGTGGTTTGCTGACAAAATATCTAATACACTAGACTATATTACTGATTATAGACTCTGACTAATATTCCCTAACTAATTTTTATTTATTAAGTTTCATTACCCGTTTTGAATCTTCTTCTACTTGTCGTAAAAGTTTGTAATAGACACATCATTAATATATTGGAATGACTCGGCAGGCCGGGGTCTTCTACCCTTAAGGACCTCACTGCCACTTTTATGCATACTATATATTATTATTAGACCTATTGACAACAACTTCTAATTAATATTTTGAAAATATGACTTTTCTCATTCAATAAAATTTGTTTCAGTTTTCTAATCCTGTCACTTTTATTCATAGAGTTATTTCTAGACACATTGGTAATTAAATTAATTGAATTTTTCCTACTTTACTAAATTTAATTTGAATTTTCTAGCCTTTCCGAAACCTGCTGCTACATTAATTCATAATATATATTATTTCCAGACATAGGGGTAATAGCCCCTTATAAATATTTTGGCTTGCACTACCATCCGAGGGAGTCTACTTAGGGTAAAATATACTTTTTTTCTTATTTATTAAAATCTATTTAAGTAATCTACTCTTTAGAGATTCGCTGCACTTTTTATTTATACTTGATATTGATTATAGATATGTTGGTAAAAGCATCCCATAAATAGTTTGGCTTGCATTGCCGTCCATGGTGTCGCTGCAAGGGATAGAATTTAATAATTTATTTATTTTTTCCTCATTTATTAAAATTTCTTTGCCTTCTACACCTTCAGGGGTTAGATTTTATCATACTTGATACTATTTCTAGACATTTTCAGCAATTAATATTTTACACAAGTCAGAAATGTCTTTATCACAAGGATTATTATTAAATTTGCAGTCACTGGACAACGCATCCAAACAAAAATTGAAACATTTATGTGAAAACACTACTAGAAGTCGGAATTCCGAGATAGAAGTCGGAATTCCGACTTACAAGTCAGAATTCCGAGATAGAAGTCGGAATTCCGAGTTAGAAGTCGGAATTCCGAGATAGAAGTTGGAATTTCGAGTTACAAGTCGGAATTCCGAGATAGAAGTCGGAATTCCGAGTTGCAAGTCAGAATTCCGAGTTAGAAGTCAGAATTTCGAGATAGAAGTCGAAATTCCGACTGAGAAGTCGGAATTTGTTACAAAAATAAAATTTAAAAAATTGTGACCCTTCTACGCTTTCCTAGATCAGAGTTAATTTTATTTAAGCAAGATGCAAGCTTGCTGGGTGAAAAAGAAAGATACATTTGCGTATCATCCGCGTAAAGATAAATTTGGCAATATTTAACGGCTTTAATTATTTCGGATGTGTATAAAATGTAAAGTAGAGGTCCGAAAATGGACCCCTGAGGCACACCTGACAAAAGCTCGAATGGCCTAGAAATGTGTTCACCAATCTTAACACGTTGCTTTCTATTTACAAAATAACACCGAAAAAAATTTATTACCGAATTCGAAAGCCCCAAATAGTGCAAAATAGCAAATAAAATATTGTGGTTCAGGGTGTCGAAGGCCTTGGAAAAAATCAATTAAAGTTAGAAGTGTAAGCTTGTTAGCATCATTGGCTCGCAAAATATCATCTGTTATAGCTAAGAGTCGTTTCACAGCTATGAAATTTCCTGAATCCTGATTGTACCAATGGCATTATGTTAGTACTAAAAGCGAATGTTCGAATTTGTGAGTCTATTATCTTTTCAAGCAGCTTTGAAAGCGCTGGTAAAATACTAACAGGGCGAAGATCTTTGAAACTCTTTGATGTGTTGATCTTTTGTAAGGGTAATACTATAGCCTCTTTCCAAATATCAGGAAACACTGAATTACTGAGCCAGAAATGTATAATATGAGTAAGGTAAGGTAAAATCTCTGGACAACGCAATAATAACATTTTAATATTTATTCCATCCTACCCCATGACATTACTTTTAATATCATAACACCTTCTGAACTTCAAACTCAGACACAAGTTGAAAGGTAAATATTTCACGCTCCTGCGCGTTGTGACCGTGATTAAACAACAATCAACATCTTTTAGCTGATCAGGAACGTCAGACCTCCCTCTCATAACATCCAATAAACGTAACTCGCGCCACATGCCATTGGCACCTGCCCTACAAAATCTATTGGTAAAATAGGCGTTTTTTTTCATTCCTAAAAGCCAAAGTAGTGTAGTTTCTAATAGATTTATAATATTGATGATGGGCGTTGGACCTACTGCGAGGCCATCTGTGTCGAGCTCTGTCTCTAAGCAACATAAGCAATTTTAGATTGTCTGTTAACCATGGTGAATATTTTTTGTTATTCGTACTGTTTTGAAATGAGCGTAGGCGTCAAATAGTCCCAGTAAGTAATAATTCAATAACATGATTTTGTCGTTTATATCATCTCGGTCCAAAATATCATTAAAAGGTATAGATGAAAGACTTGCTTTGAAAGCATTCAAATCAAAGGTTCCAAAATCTCTAGTGTTATTGTATAGAGGTCCTAGTTTCTTCTTGATTCCAAAATACAATGTACATACTGTAAGATCATGACCCGACATATGATCTATTGGCCCATCCTACCCCGCAATAGCAGATTCTTTCGAGACAATAAATACATCAAGTAAAGAGACCTTGTTTAGTGATATTCGGGTGGGTTGATCAATTATTTGGGACAACATCAATATTCACGTCACCCAAGCATATGACATATTCAAACTTAGTTCTAATTAATGATAGTCATCAAATACATCAAAGAAAGAGTTTACTGGTTCATTTGGGGGCCTGTAAAAAACCCTTATTACAATTTTTTTTGTTTTCCAACTTACCTTTAATCCACATATTTTCGAAAGAAACATCTGAATCAATCCCACAGTCATACCTCGAGAATTTCAAAAGATTGCTGATATACATGCATACGCCGCCACCCCGTCCTACCCGCCTGTCTGTTCTTAATAGCCTGTACCCTTCTATAGAAATAACATTGTCAGTTATAGCGTTTGTTAGCCAAGTTCCGGTCAGGCATAAAATATGGAATTTGAGAGATAAAAGCATTTCTCTAACATCAACAATTTGTGGCAGATTTTTCTAAATTTGGAAAATTCTTCGAAATGTCACATTTTTCAGAAAAGTTGGTTTTTTTACATATCAACCTGTAGCTTTTTAACAGCCTACCTAACACATCCTTCATTTTTTTTAAGTTATTTAAGCCCGCAGTATGCATGAATTATACAGGGTATCCAGAAATGAATTTTAGATTAGTTAAATGTGATAATTTGAAATTTGTTCTAGTGAATTACAACGTCTAGTAGCATTGCAAAACGTTAGTGGCATTTTTTGTACATTGTTAATAAAATTAATAGGTTATAACCATGTTTATTTAAATGTCTTAGTTTTGTTATGCATCATTTGGAATTATTTCTTCTCTTTTTTGCTTATTTGCAGAGTCAGATACGGACACAGAGGGGACCGGTACTCCTCAATTAGATCCCGAAACTTCTTCCTCATCGAATGTAGATAGTTCATTCCAAACTAGGATCTATGGTTTTGTTTCTACAATAAGAGGTCATTTTAGTAAAATGCTAGGAGAACAGGGAATAAGCGGCGACGAAAAAGTGCTTGATACAGATAATCCTGATCGACTGTGGGATGAACTTTGTGTCACGGTGCCAAATGATCCGTATATAAGTCCATACTGTGCATCTGATGATGATCTGAAGAAATTTCCTCCTACGAAAATTGTGGTAAGTCAAGAAGCATCTTACTGGGGAAAGTGTGATACCTTGGGACGCATGTACCTTGGGACAAACGCAATATTAACGCCATCCATGACTGTAGACCCGAATTTTCAGAATATAGTTTGACGAACAAAAAACAGTTCTACTTGTGAGCTGTTTCTATGATTTTGGAACACGTAAAATGCGGGTGTGTGACTGAGTTTGCGTGTTACGGACCAAATTTGTAATTTTACCGACTTTAAATTGGTTTAGTAAATATTTTATTTGTTGCTGTTTGTAATAGTTGTCAAGTAAACAGGAATTCCTAACCACGAAAAATGAATAATCCAAAATTACACCGATATGCAAAATTTGTATCTCAGAACAGAAATATCTTGGGACAGTCCCAAGGTACATGCGCATAATATTTGATATATTTGTTTATATTATGTTTAAAAAAGTAAAACCAGCAAAACAATATACACTATAAATGTAGCTGGTCTTCAAAGAGCAGTAGATGATGTGTGCTTGAGAGACATAGCTAGACTTCACAGAATTAGTAAGACAAGCCTAGCTCATCGAATTACACGATGAATCTAGATCTGTCACTTTTGAATTTCAAGCAAGAAGTGCTGGAAGTATTTACAACAGGAGAAAAGAATCAGCTCTCAGAGTATTTAGCCTTCTCAGCTCGGTTTAACTATGATCTAAATCATATAAGCAGGCCCTCCACCAGCTCCAATCCGGCCCGCGAGAGATTCAGAAATTTCAAATAACGCGCGAAAAGATTATAGATTTAGCACACATAGTTAATTTGTAATTACTGTCAACCAACCTAAGACTGTATTCTTTAAATCATAAAGACTAAAATCGATAAATAATTTTATTAAACGTACGCAGTGGAACGCCACAGATCGAGTCAGAAATAGTCGTTAGAAAGAAACCAACAGATAAAAATTCGGGAAGCCACCCGATGACTTTGAACTGCTCCGAGCGATGCGTTGTGAATAACAGTCGGCTCTGAGCGCTCGCATCCCATATTCGCGTAGGACTGAGACTCGATTCGACAGTATTCTAGTTGCTTATTGGGGGTAATATATAAATCGCTCAGCTCGCGTATCAACTCATTACCTCTTAACAACTGATAAGAAAAGGCGCGGGAAATATTCAAGCAAAATCAGCTCAGAAGAAAAAATCTACCAATATCTAATTTAAAAAAGCTGAAAGTGGACACAGAATGTCGTCAATTAGAAAAAAAATGGACTAATAAATACATTCAATCATACACAATGGTAAACCTATGTGTTTTTTGTGCAATGAAACAATTTCTGTTTTAAAAGAATACAATATGAAGCGGCATTTCTCCAGCAAGCATTTCGCTCAATATAATGTACTTACGGGCTAGTTAAGAAAGGATAACATTAAAAAACTCGATTTAGGGAAACAGCAACAAATGTTCTATTCACAAAGATCAAATCTAGACAGTCATGTTAAAGCTAGTTTTATAGTTAGTTCCAAAATTGCGAAAACATTGAAGTCATTTTCTGAGACAGAGTTTGTTAAAAAGTGCCTAGTAGATGTTGCAGAACTTTTGTGCCCAGAAAAGAAGAAAAGAGTTTGAGAAAGTGAGCTTATCGCGACGTACTGTTGTTCGCCGTATAGATATGATGGCTTGTGATATCAAGAAAACATTGACTGGTACATTGGCTGGTTTTCAAGCATTTTTGATTGATTTAGATGAGAGTACCGATTTATCTGACACAGCCCAGTCAGCTATTCTTATACGAGGTGTTGTTGAAGAATTTGTAGTGACAGAGGAATTGCTGGCTTTACGGCCACTACAAGGGACACTACTGGAAAAGATATTTTTGGGGAGGTGCAAAATACTTTTGAGTAATATGATTTGCAGTGGTGTAAATTAGTTGGGAGTGTGCACAGATGGTGCGCCTTCATTTCCTGAAGGAAAGAGCAGCAAAAAGCGCTATGTGGCAGTAAGTACCATTAATTTCATTAGCTCCCGCTGTTAACCATTACCAGTCTAAAGCAAACACGATAACTATTGCGAAGTAAGGTGACTAAGCAAAGGTAAAATGCTAAAAAGATTTTACGACCTTAGAAAGGAAATAGCTGATTTTATGGAAATAAGAGAGAAAACATTTTTATCGCTTTTTTATTCACTACTACCTACTTATTTCTTACCTACCGCCCGCGACCTGATTAAGTGCCGAAATTACGCCCTCAACTAAGCAAAGGTTGCCCATAAAACAAACAAAAAGTCCGCATATGGGCTTACCAATATGCCAATGAAAAATGGAAAAAGTGCCTGGTTCTTGAAACACCATACAAAGTTGTGCTTGTGAAAATCCGAGGCTACTAATTTTTTTCTCATTCAAGGAGTTATGTGAGATAAATGTTAACGATCGGATCTGTCTAAAAAAAATACAACTCTACACCAATTATACACGTCGACCAGGCGGGCCATACCACAGTTCACGTCCATCACGTATCATAGGTGAGGAAAGGAGTGAGTCAACTTGGATGCATGACTTCAGGAGAACTTAGTATCAATATGACAATGATTGCGGGGAATTAATACTATAGGAAACCATGTACCCAATGCTTATCTTTCCTAGGGTGCTTCTTAAACAACATATGTTGAATCCATCATGTTATTCAAATGGAGAGACATTTCTTCAGTATACGAGGCACTTTATCATATGTTAAGCCAACTAAAGAAAAATGATGATATTCGACAACCATGACTGTCATATATTCATACCCCATGTGGCAAAATCCAACACTGTGGTATTTTGTATATTAAGTTAAAAATTTCAGTAATTTAAAATAGGAAAGCTTTAGTAGCCCTGGAAAATGACATGTGTCTTTATTGATATACCCATCCTTTTAAACAAATGTTCGCAATTATGTGCACATACCTCACATATGCGTGTAAGCAACAATATAACAGCTAGGCTGCACTAAATTGCACATGGGGTGGTGGAGTTCTTATCGCTGTTGATAACACATACGATTCTAATGAAATTGCAAGATCGACAGTACCAGAGTACGAGTCCATTTGGATCCGCGCCTACTTCGAACTCCAGGCTGCAATTATTTGCTGTGTTTATCTGCCTCCAAATTCTTCTACAAATGCATATCAACATTTCGTTGCCGAGTATGAGGGGGTTCGTAGCAGATATGAGGAAGCTCACCTCCTTATCTTTGGAGATTTTAACCTGCCTGGTGTCCATTGGCTACAAGAAGATGGGTTTCTACTACCAACAAGAGTTCAGACTCCAGCTGAGGAGACTGTCATAGACTTCATGTATTTTTTGGAACTCCAACAGTACAATGACATTCAAAATTGTCATAACAATATTTTGGACCTTGTTTTCGTGAGTGCCGATGTACACCATACTCCTATAGAACTGAGTTTCGATTGCGGCACCATCTCGAGAATCCTTAATAAGACTGACATAACCATATATAAATTTTCAAAGGCCAACTATAAAAACGTTACTGCAGCTTTAGCTCAAGTGGATTGGTCATTTATTTCGGAATTGGCCAGTCTCGAGCAAGTATTATTTCAGTTCTATGATGTGATGTTTCAAGTAATTGAACTGAGTGTCCCAAAGAAAACACTGACAGAACCAAAGTACCCGAATTGGTATTCCACACATCTAAAGAGGCTCATTACAAAAAAGAACAAACTTTATAAGAACAAGTATTCGGGTCAGGAGTCAGATTACACGGCTTATTCAGAGGTGCGCAGGGAGGTTAAGTTCCAGGTAGAACCCTGCTGTGCGTTGTACATTACAAACGTCGAACACATGATACCCGACAACTTAAAGTATTTTTGGTCATTTACAAATTCTTTAAAAAAGGACAGTGGTATTCCAAGGGTCATATATAGTAATGGCCAAATCCTTGAAGATCCTCAGAGTATTGCCGATGCCTTTGCCTCCCATTTCGAATCTTGCTACTCTGACCACCATGAAGTCGAAATTGAAGATATTGACTATCCCAGTACCAACCTGGACGGTACTCTTACACTTTTGGTTCACCATTTTACCAAAGAAGTGTTAACAAAGCTGAGACAGCTTGACCAGAACAAGAGTGCGGGCCCAGATTGAATACATCCATATTTTTTGAAATCTTGCAGTGAGGTTCTTGTGGGTCCTTTGGCAGCCATTTTTCAGAGATGCTTTGATAAAGGACACTTCCCTAGAATTTGGATGAACTCCACCTTATTTCCTGTATATAAATCTGGGGTTAAATCGGACATAAAAAACTATCAGGGAATATCTATGCTTTCAATTATTCCCAAGATT
Organism: Kuschelorhynchus macadamiae; assembly: GCA_030620095.1. Taxonomy (NCBI): domain Eukaryota; kingdom Metazoa; phylum Arthropoda; class Insecta; order Coleoptera; family Curculionidae; genus Kuschelorhynchus; species Kuschelorhynchus macadamiae. The sequence continues at coordinate 363,390 of JAUTXW010002023.1, forward strand.
TTGGAAATAATTCTAACAGAAGAGATATTTGAAACCTACAAACACTACGTCACGTTGGTATTAGAATCCGGTAATCAAGTTGGTGTTATATATACCGATGTATCTAAGGCCTTCGATAGTGTATGTCACAAACTGCTACTGTGCAAACTGTCGAAGATTGGAATAGGATCCGTTTATTTGGCCTAGATGGAGGACTACTTGACATATATAAGGCAGTGCGTTCAGATTAGAGGCGTGGTGTCAAGAGAGTTTGACGTGCTTTCGGGAGTTCGCCAAGTTATTTTTTAACGATGTATCGTCTTGTTTTAAAATGTCATACTGTTGTATGCGGACGATTTAAAGTTTTACAGCTTTGTTAATTCTAGTGATTGCAATGTCCTTCAGCTTGATCTAAACCGTTCAGTTTTGTGGTGTAAAAAAAATTATCTTGCTTTAAATGTTAACAAGTGTAAAAAGATGAGTTTTTGTAAGTGTGTAAATCCTATAAACTTAATTTATAGAGGGTGACCCGTTTGAGTCTGTTGAATCCTTTAATGACCTTGGTGTACTGTTCGACGATAGTCTTTCTTTTAATTTACACGTTGACCAGATTGTGGCGAAATGCTCAAGACCGCTTGGTTTTATTAAACGAAATACAAAGTTAATGCATGATACAAAGGCAATTTGCACCCTCTAAAATTGTTTAGTCCGTAGTATTTTAGAGTACTGTTGTATAGTTTGGTGTCCATATTATCAGTGTTATATATCTAGATTGGAACGAGTACAGGGCAGATTTATTAAATATTTATTATATAAACATATATTTCCTTATTCAATTTAAATTACGAGGTGCGACTTTTATTATGCGGATATAAATCTCTAGAATTCAGACGTCAAAACTATTATATAATCTTCCTTTACAAGCTCTTAAATGGTCTGATCGATTGTTCTGAGCTGTTAAGACAATTAGAATTTAGAGTCACTAATAGAGTACTGAGGAATCAACAACTTTTTTTACAAAGAACGCGCAGAACCAACTACGGACAAAGAGCTTTTGTTCTCACTCTGGTTAACGTTTATAATGTGCATTTTATTCACATAGATATTTTTCACATTTCCTTAAGTGCTCTAAGAACAGTTCTCCAACAACCTCTGTAAAATCTGGAGGGTATGGTTAGCTTCTATAAAAATAAAAATTTTGAGATTTTGTTAAAGGTTAAATTATAAACCTCTTTATTAGAGTAAAGTTGACTATAGTAGAGCTTTTTTGACGTAACTATTGCAGCTGTGAATTTAGATATTCAAGGCAAATTTAATAATAAACATTCTGGAAAATCTACTGTTTATTAAAATCTATTTAATGAAATAAGAAAAGAAAATTACTTTTTTCTGGGATTTAGGGGAAAGGCGAACAACTTGCTAATTCCGCATTCTTGTTGTACCTTTAACAAATTCACTAATTTGAACGTTGATTTGAATTAAACTGACGTTCTTGAATTGTATTTATATGCCTCTTCAAAGACTGTAAGGTATCGAAAGTTAACTTGCAACAAATTTTATTTTTTATTATAGTAGTTTTAATTGTGATATTTACTAGTATCTTATTGTTTGGCTTGAGTTAATACTTCATTGTGTACTAACACCAATTAAAGAATTTTAAATATTTTGAATTTACTTCAAATGGATATTTTAGTTTTTGTTAATATTTTATTGTGTTTTAGACTGTTCACCTAGATCCATGCTTAGATGACTGCATCATGTTTGCCAAGCGACTTAAAGCAGTTGGTGGCGATGTGAGCCTGGATGTTTTAAAAGGTTTACCTCACGGATTTATAAATTTTTCATTGGTAAGTTGATTTTTTAAACCGCGTAAGAAAAAGGGATAATAAATAAATCAGAAGTAACCAAATTACCTGCAGATTGTATGTTCCTATGTAACAGTTGATTTTTGACAGTCTTGAGGAAACATATTTTTTTTTTAAGATTACATACATTTTATTTTGTTCTGCTATCTTAAATTCGTACCACAATTTTACCAGTTCATCTCTATATCATACTTAATTCTTGCACAAAATTTGAAATTAATCTAATAAGTAGTTTTTTGAGGTGATTGTTCAAATATTTTATTGAGTCGCCATTTTGTTTTGTCATCTTGGATTCATATAAAAATTTTACAAGTTGGTTTCTTTGTAATATTTGATTTTTGTACATAATTTGAGATACAATGGATAGGTAGTTTTTTACTAATAATTTTTTTAACATTTCACTAAGCTGCCATTTTGTTTTGCCATATTAGATTTTTACCAAAATGTTACCGAACAGACAGACTGATAGAATTGAGAAAACATGTTTTTTTGACATATAGGAGCCCTAAAAATTAAAGATCTGTAATAACCTGGAGGGGTGATTTTTTTAAATAGTTCCATTTAATAGTAATTTAATAGTTAAAAGAAATTCGACGCTTTTCGATGTTTTTTATATTAAAGCGGTTAGTTAAAGAAAACATGTCAAATTTCTTTTATCACTTTTTGTGTAAAACATTTTTTCCACAAGGCAGGGTAACCGTAGGAAATAAAATAGTTCCATAACGCTTACTTTTTTTTATAAGGCAAAGTAAAAGGGCATATAATAGCAATTTTTTTTTGTATAACATTACTTCAAGCAAGTTGAAACAACTAAAAATAATATTAGAATTTTATTTTTTTTACAGGGCAAGTCGCCAGAATTGTTTAATTTTTTGTGTATAATTTGTTTTCAACTACGCAGTGTGATCCAACGGCTTTTTAAAAACGAAAATATTTTTAATTTCAGAAAAAGACAAAACATGTCAAATTAAATTATTTTTTTTTGCAAAGTTGGGAAAACCATATTTTTTACTATTGTTATTTATTTTTTTGTAGCTTAAAGTAATATTTTATTTCAGATATCGAAAGATGCTCATGAAGGATCAAAACTGTGTGTTCAACGGATGAAAGAACTGTTACACATTGACCAGAAATTGTTTCGGCCTAAGTAATACTTAATATATTAACATATTTGTTATTAGCATCACAAAAAGTGCAATATAAATAGATATTTATTGCTATATAAATTATAATATTTTTTATAAAAAAAACTTAGTTTTCTTTATGCTGATATATATCCAGCCCTTACGTATAGAAGCCACAATTGGTGGTGTCAGGAGTCAAATAATTTGAACAAAGAAGTCAATCAATAAGGAAAAAATTAATAAACAGGAATGAAATTGAGATCTTAGGGCGTTAACTTAAAAAAATTAATCGGGCAAAAATGCTGCGAGGAAATCAAGAATTAACGTCGATTCTCACATAAGCAGCGTGGAGCTCTTCCTCGTCCAAAATCATTGCGATTTCACTTCCTAAACTTCGAAAATACGTTGCAGAAATTTACCATTGATAGGAGCCACGGATTTTAAGGTCAGATTTAAAGTAAAAATATAATAAAAATAATATAAAATAGTATGCCTTACATTAAATGTTCCAAAAAGCCATAAAACATAAACATATAAAACTCTTCCAGAGAATAAATGTTCTGAAAGACCTATGCTACAATATATTTAGACATATTGAAATAAACAAACATTGCTACAATATATTTAGGCATATTAAAACTCAAACATAAAAAACTCTTCCAGAAAGTAAAACGAATTTTCAGTCAGTATGGCCTTTAGTCGTCTTTTAAAAATGCAGATAGTAGGTATATCCTTCATAAGAGATTTAAACGCATCTTCTGGAAAAGTTTTTCGTTTAAATGCATCAAAAATTGCAGAGCTCGAGGAATTTAAAATCATTTAAACCGTTAAATCTATAGTTTATTTGTTGCTGAATTTGATCGATTATTTCATAAAAGAGGCGTCTGTATGATGTTTGAACATCTCCGATCTTGTCTGTTCGAAGACGCTTGGCTTGTGGCTCTACATTTAACGTCATCGTTTTCTCCCAAAATAGGTCAGTCATCTCTTTTTTGGCTTAACATGGACTTAAAATCATCCATTTTTTTTAGGAAAACGCAATATCATTTGTTTTAGTTTGTAATATATTAAAAACATTGTCCGAGAATATAAAATATTTCTGAAAATATGTTCAACAAATAATTAAAAATAAAATCTCGTTTCAAACAGTCCAAAAACCCCCTCGAACTATTTATTGCTTCTGAGTTCCACGTTTCATTATTTTCTATTATATTCTCAAATAGTTCAATCAGTGATTCACGATTTTCAGATACTGTTAACACAAGTCTTCCATTATAGTTCCAACTAGTGGGAGCTACTCAACTAGTGGGAGCTACTTTGGGCAATCGTTTGTGGACAATGGAGTTCAAAGCTTGTGTATGTTGTGTTGACTTGGAAAAAAAAGCAGCCATGCCACTTAAAGTAACGAAAAATACTTTACACTCTTTAATGTGATTGATGAACTGGGATAAAACTAAATTTAATTTATGAGCAAAACAATGGACAAACACAGCACTTGGGAAAGTTACTCGAACTTTAGCTTGCAGACCCCCTAATTGTCGTGCCATCACTGCAGCTCCATCATAGCTTTGAGCAACTAATTTTTTTCTCTCCATTAACTTCTTTAGTAACGTTATAAACTCCGGTATATAATGCATCTGCTGTACGATTTTCGGACACATTCTTAAAACCTAAAAATCGCTCTTGAATACTTCCGTCTGTTTTAACGTAGCGTATTACTATAGATAATTGCCTAAAATTAGTGATATAAGTTGTTTCGTCCAGAACAATAGCAATGAATTACGCCTCGCCAATCTCCTGCTTAATTCTTTTTAGAATAATGGTTGCAACAGCGGAAATTAAATAATTCTGGATTCGATTCGACGTTCCGCGAAAAACGCTACACTGCTTTTTTAGTAATCATCATATTTAGCCATTAAACTAAGTAAATCTTGAAAATTTCCTCTATTTGAGAAAACAATGGACAAACACAGCACTTGGGAAAGTTACTCGAACTTTAGCTTGCAGACCCCCTAATTGTCGTGCCATCACTGCAGCTCCATCATAGCTTTGAGCAACTAATTTTTTTCTCTCCATTAACTTTTTTAGTAACGTTATAAACTCCGGTATATAATGCATCTGCTGTACGATTTTCGGACACATTCTTAAAACCTAAAAATCGCTCTTGAATACTTCCGTCTGTTTTAACGTAGCGTATTACTATAGATAATTGGTTAAAATTAGTGATATAAGTTGTTTCGTCCAGAACAATAGCAATGAATTGCGCCTCGCCAATCTCCTGCTTAATTCTTTTTAGAATAATGGTTGCAACAGCGGAAATTAAATAATTCTGGATTCGATTCGACGTTCCGCGAAAAACGCTAGACTGCTTTTTTAGTAATCATCATATTTAGCCATTAAACTAAGTAAATCTTGAAAATTTCCTCTATTTGAGGAAACCCTTGTTTCGTCATGACCTCTAAATTCCAATTCGTGCTGTCCGAGAAAAAAACAAACTAACTCTTCTTAATATTTGCCTATTTTTATCAACTAGTTCATTGTGTTAGCGGTGACTAATTTCCAACTGTTTATTAAGAGCGTGTTCAATTCTGGTTTTGACGAAGACTTTTTCTTTTATGACGGCCTGCAAATGCGCTTTGGACATAATGTGTCTTTACAGCTTTATGGAAATTGTTTAAATCGGAATCAGTTTTATTCCAGAGACCTTTTTCATTTTCAAAAAGTAAACATGGCCAACAAAATAATTTACTTATATTTTCACACCCTGTTAGCCATTTAAATTGTTCGTATTGTTTTTCCGGATAAAAATGTCTAATACATAGTTTTTCATTTTTGTGGTTAAATTTTTCATAGGCGGTTTTGCCCTTCCTTTGGAAATTATTTGAAGCATATCAGTGAAGTTTAAAGTTGAAAATCCCTTTATTGTTAAGACACACACCACACATTCACACACACTCTTCTTACTAAATTCTCCAACATTTTCAACGTTATTACCGACAGCCGAAGTTGACGGTATTTGCATATCCACGTCCTTATTATCGTCTTCTATATCGCACCATGCACGAGGCGACGTACGTATCACACAACACACGGATAGCCGTTCAAACAAAGAACCTACTCCAATGATAGCCTCCGCCCCTACTTAAAGCACGCGACTGAAATGCAAAAATTGCAAACAGCCGGTGGAAAGTTTAATAACCTCTGGCTCGATTCACAGGAAATCAAGCATACAGGATTTGGCTACAGAGAAGCTAGCGGCCCGCATAGGTTCTATTCGATTTCTAATGTGGCTCGGTAGGAGTCAAGGCCGCATTTATTATGGGCTTGATAATTAAGATAATATTTTAGCATTTTTAATATGAACTAAATTAATGGTTTCCTATTTCAAAAATTACATTTTAGAAGATGTTTTGTAATCTTTTTTGGGGAAGCAAGGTACTTGATTACATAATAAATGTGAATTAAATAATAATGAAAAGAGTACATATCGAGAATGTAGTTCTAAAAATCAGTATATTTCCTTTGCCCGGAACTTCTTCCTTCATGCACAAAAAGGGCTAGGGATGTCCCTGTGTTTGAGGATGACAAAAACGACATGGAAAACTATCGACTTATATTGCTTGTCCCAGTTCTCACAAAAATCTTTGAGATTGTTAAAAGATCAACTCTACCATTACTTTCAAACTTATTATCTCTTCATAAAAAAGTTATTTATCTCAAAGGCTTATTACAGTGCTGACGAATTTTTTGAAGATAGCTTTAACTAGATTATGTGTTTTTGTTAATACTTGTTTTGTTATTTTATTTTAATTACTATTATGGTTTTTAAAGCTTTATCTAGGTCATTTTAATTTGTTTGCTGATGCCATTATAGATTCTGAAATGCTTATATTTAGAATATTTAAGTTTTGACAATTATTGACTGAAATCATTTGTTATAGTTTTTTTTGTATGTATTTTAGTTAGATGTTGAGTATGTTAAGACTAATATATATTTAAATATTCATACATAGATTTTTGTATTTTAATATTATCTAGCTATAATCATTGTAATAATTGTTTTTAAATTTTTACTGTAAATTTTAATTTGCTACTGCTTTGTCAATAAGATTTCTTTTTCATTCTTTGACGATAAAGCTTTTTGAGTATGGGTACCACCACTTCTCCAGTGGTCAATTTGGTTTCAGAAAAGATCAACATCTCTGGCAGTTCTGTACCTCTGGAAATACATTGCGTGGATTTTTGAGAGGGGTGAGTATGTCGACACAACATATTGTGACCTCTGAAAGGCTTTCGACTGTATTTCTCATGACATTCTGTTGGATAAACTAGAGTACTATGGAGTTGAGAGGGGTGTTGTCTCCCTAATCGGCAGTTACCTTGAGGGCAAGAAACAGGTCACTGTGTATAGCATTCATGGGAGGCATCACTTCATTATGAGGCCGCTTTTTATTATATACATTAGCGACATAGACAGGTCGGTTCCTCTCTCCAGGGGGACGCTTTTTGCGGATGATACGATATGAATGTGATCAATGGATGTGTTGATTGAGTTTGGTTCTTGGTCAACAATCTTGCACTAAGTGGTGGAAAAACAGAAAGGATTACCTTTTGGCTGAGAGAAATTGGTAGAGGGAAGGGTTTTTGGGATAAAATAAAAAAATTTACAATTAAAAATGTAATAGAAACTTGAAATAAAAACAAAATAGTTGACTAATGACTAACAAAAAAATCACACCCAACTTCAAAACAAATAATTTAAACATTAGTTCTAAGAAACTGTATAATTATAAACATTACTATGATTATATAATGTTATTGTTTTGAACCTAAAAGTTAAATTGACATAAAAAATGCTAACCCTCATATCATTCTTACATAAAATGTGAATGGTATTTGATAAGAAATTTTAATAGACTGCACTACATTTATGCATAAATTTAGTATGCTTTTGATGTTTAAATGAACCCTATTTAAGAAAAATATGGCATAAAATATTTTGTGATTTTACAAGGCCTCAGAAAACATAAATTATACATTTCTGAAACATCTAAAAATTAATGAATACTAAAAATTTTAATATTTAAAATCAATTATTTATAAAGTCCACACCAGGCATAAAAATTTATAAGTTATGCCATACCGAAGACTGATAATACCTCGCCTAGATGGTCATTCAGATTCACAACTGGACGCCAGACATTTCTTATGGAAAATGGCTTTCAGTCAGTTCTCTGAAAATGTAATATTTTACAGTTCTCGACCTCCTGATCAAAAGCTTTCGTGGCCACAACTTAATCCTGCCTCTAGCATTTTATATACAGGGAGTCAAAGTTGGGATTTTGCATTTTACATATTTTATGATTTTTTTTTTATTTTAATTAATTAATAAGCATTTAAATAAGATATTAGAATAGACTAGAAACTAAGGTATGCATTAGTAATAATAAACTTATACCGGATGTAGCTGTATTTAATTCGGACATTTTTGTTTCATATTTGGCTGCGTGTCCAATATTCCAATTTTTATTAGCTTTTAAAAGCTCCATTAGACTCAAATAGTCAAATTTTGGCGAATTTTTTATATATTTTAGCTGGGATATTTAAATATTCACTGAAGTTGACACATTATAATTATCAAATGAATATTATCATTAAATGCAGGTTTAATAATTTAATTAAGAATAAAATAATACAGGGAGCTTCATAAAATTCTAGACCAACTGTTATGGTGACATCAGATTCAACTAATTTTTCACAATTCCTCAAAGTATGATAATATAAGAAAACACAAAATGTAAAGGGCGATCAGATAGTACATCTTTAGAACAGTGTTTTTAACAATGATTTATCTCAAAAATATGCGGTCATTATAATTACAGTTCGAAATGGCGTTAATTCGTTAATGTACCAAAACCTAAAAACAAAATATAAATGTATATTTACGCGGTGTTTTACAAAATTACGATATTTTGCACCCATACTTATAAGAAAATATTAATTAAGAATTATGTAAGGATTAAAATACCTCAAGTTTTTAAGAATTTTTATTCCCCATATTTTTTTGGTTTTGAAATATTTACAAATAACCTCAATTTTAAATTGTGTAACGTTGATGTCTCCTCCATTGAGGATAAAATAGGATTGCAAAGGCCTTTCAAAATATGTTCTTCTCGACTACTTTTTCCATTAATTTTTTTTGAAGATGGTGACCAGCCACCACATTAAAATGTTTAATCACAAAACACACACGCATCACAAGGGAGAATTAATCTAGTATCAAAGTTTGCAAATTTTAATTTTTTATCTTGACTAGTTCAAATAATAAAAGATCCATTAAAGTGACACGCTGTATAACAGCAAAATCTAAATGCTTGTTTTAGTGTAATAAAGCTTATTAGGTACAGTAAAATATAAAATAAAAACTAATGGACTACTGCTTCACTGTATCAGTTTATTTTTACTTTTATATAAATTAGCTTGTAATCAAAAATATTCTAAGCGGCTGACCTATTTAAATACATATTTAGAATTTAAAATTAAAAAAATAATAACATTTTGCATAAAATATGGAAAATGTAAAATTCCAACTTCATCGTACTATATATCAAAAACTAGCTGCAGGATTTATTTGAGGCCATGACAGCTTTTTATCAGGGGATTGAGAACTACAGTATAACACATTTTCAGAAAAATTCTCTGAAAGCCAGTTTTCATAAAAAATGTGTGGGGTCCTTTACCACTTTTAATTGTTTTTGCCAGCATTTAATCAAAATATTTTTTCGCCCACAACTAGATTAAGCGCGGCGTTGCCGAGAACACGACTTAGATCTATTTGTCTAGAAATACTTGTATGTGTAATTCAATTAGGAGGAATCAGGCCGACCTATGCGGAAATCTCTGAATGGATCCTTACTCTAGGGAATACAATGCAAATTTGAGATCCATTTAGGGGCTCTTTTATTCAAAATTTGATGGATTCTCTGTAAGGAGTATTACCGTCTTTGGCCATACTAAATAAATGATTCAAAATGCTTAACATAGGTCATTTGTAAAAAACATTAATATATTTCTGCAGTTATAGGTAATTTTAACAAATACTGTAATACAACTTGAGCTTTGTTTATAATTATGAATAAAATAAATAATATTTGAGAAGTAATTATTATAACTTATTGTAAAATTAATGTCATAACATTTTTAAAAAATTAATTTTTTTGCTCAAATTAAAGATTACATATGATTATTCAGGTTCCATCTGATATTAATACAATTTTCTAATGTTTTATTATGAAATACATGATGAGTTTATATACTTAAGGCCAAGTCTGTTTGACTGTCATGAGAGACTTCTTTTTGTTGAAGTATTCTGGAAGAACATTGTAATAACTTTTGTAAGCAAAACAAATGTTTTGGTCTATAAATTTATTAGACAATTTATTCTAGGCTGCCATTTATTTGACCTTTTTTTCTTATTGTCTTCTGCAGCACATGAGCATCGGCAGGCTCAATCCTTTTATAGTAGTGTTCTTTGGTTTCGACTATTTCAAATCCAAACTTCTTGTAGAAATCAATTGCTCCTTCATTATTTACTTGGACATGTCTGTAACAAATATTTCAATTAATAATTATCAAATCTGTAGAACCTTTATGTAATATTTTCATTTACTTAGATTCACTGAGCATCTAGTTTTCTTATGCTACGTAATTATTTGCATCATACATTGTCTGAATTAATTCATACCTGACAAATCGCAAACAAACTGTTAAAGTTCGTAGAGCAGTATCCCATGAGATAAATGTTATCTCGGGTCTGGCCCAAAACTCTCACCTGTGTTTAATTTTATTTATCCTTTTTATTAAAGATGTAAGGTCTGTGTTTTAGAAATGTAAATGTCTTCTTATATGCAGACCTTATATATTAAAACACATTTTAATAGATTTTTTAATGATAAGTTTGGCAATAGTTGACAGTATGGGTCTTAGAAACTACATTCCTAATTTATTATCTTTTTGATTTCACTAATATTTTAAATATGATGAAAATATACATTCTCGCCAAGATTTATTTTTACTTAACTTTGTTTAATCACCTGTTTCAACTGGAAAGGGCATAGGCATGCAAATCAATGTTTCTTCAAAAAGTAGGTTCAAACATTAAGAGTGAAACGCAAGTCATAACATAAGCAATAGAATTTAACCATTTCTTACATTTTACGACTTAACACTTACATCAAACTATAAATGTAATAATCTGTTTTCTCATGTTTATTTGTATTTCAGCTTACTCCTACTCTTTACGTTTTACATTATAGAAACTCTAAATCCAACTATTATTAGAAACTTACAAAAATATACTATCAAAATTTCCATCTTGTTCCACATAATTTAAAATATGTTGCACCATCAGAGTTCCAATGCCGAGTCTCCGATATGGATAGAGACATCCTAGAGTCATTATATATAGTCTCCTTGTATTCTCGGATGTATCAATTCGGCAACATACTGCACCTACTACAATGTCATTATAATAAGCTAGTTTGGCCAACTCTCCTGCTTCTAAAACATCTTTGTAAAATTTGTCATTATAAGACACGGGAAATACAACACTATTAAGCTTCTTAAGTTGTTTTATATTATGTGGGGTAACATTTCCAAGTTCTATATTAGCCCTGCAAATAATTTAAGGTTATAAAACGCGGTAAGATATTGTTGTTTTAAAATGACCATAAACTTTACCTAGTCATTTCAGTAAAACACTTGGTGATTTGCTATACTCGTAATGAACGTTTGGAATACAGTTGTATAAATTATTTCACAGAATTTACAAAATTATAATTTTTCTTTAAATAGTCAAAATAAATTAAATGTCAAATTTTCAAATGTCATGTCTTCTATTGTTATTAAAGTGGTCACTGGTAAGTGGATAAAGCTAGTGTCTATATTACTACTCGTTATATTTTTATCCGCTCAGAAACAATTTGCCAGCATAAAACAGGGGTGCTTAAGTGTTGTCGAGCTCAAAAATTTATTCAAACTACATTGTGTTTGTGTACAAAATTCCCGGCGTTTTTTAGGGGTCACATAATAGCCTCGCAATTTCTTACTAATGTTAAGAAAGGTAAATATGCATTTTCAAATAGTGGTACTCACACCGATCTTAACAGTTTTTGGAGCACTAGACTATAGAGGCAGATCACAAATCACAAGCTACATTTTTCGGCGACATTTCGTTTCTCAGATATACGCCATCAAAGTTTACAATCTTATAATACTATTTTTGGCCATTTAATACACATGATTATAAAAAAAAATTATCGTTATCCTATATATAAGTCTATTATTATTTGTATTGTAAAATATCACGTCTATGATTTGTACCATCCAAATCTAGGAAATTTTATATTCTAATCTAGGGATTTGTATGTCAATCTTTTGGCAATATTGTAGATAATAGACATCACCGGCGCAAATGTACAAGTTAAGCTTTGTTTTTGACTTCCGCTCGAATCACCGAGCTAAACACACATGCCCGGTAAGGCTCCCTGACGGCGGGAAAAAAGTGTAATTTTTTGTGGTTTTTCGAGGGGCAGTCCAACGACCGTTGTGAAAACACCACTGGGGGAACATCTTAAATAACGTGCTAATCGCTGTGAGGCGAAGAGTCCTAGGGGATGTGGGAATTGTGATTTTTTCATCTGAACAGGCGTACCTAATAAGTCCAAAAGGCGTGTGGTGACCAGAAAGTTCCATGGGAGTGCGCAAGTCCAGCGTCACTCTGAAAAAAAGGATATACGTCGGCAACAGTTTTCCCTTTGAGAGTGGAAACAATGTGCCTTTTTAAAGATAAAAAATAATAGTACTGTCTAACGATTTACGAAGAGCACTTAGCTCGACAACCCATAGTCAATACCTATTAGGCTGGAGAATGGCCAGAAAAGCAGAAAAGTGGTAGCCGACTCCATAATGAAATAAACAGAGGCTTTAATTTGGTCATAGGTTAACCAGTGTTTGGTTTTGTTTTTTCTTCTATATTTATGTAAACAGTAGAGATCATTTTATTAATTAAAATGACTACTGTACGACCCTTTACATGCGATGACATGTACAGATTTAATAATGTGTAAGTACTTTATAAATAAATAATTATCAAATTTTGGTCCCGCAGATAAGGTAAATGTTAATTAAAGCTGTATCACTAGCAGATTCTTAAAGATAATAATTTACACAGCAGTGATTTAGGCCTTGTCTTTTTATACCCAGCCAACAAATTGTCATAAGATGCAATGTATTTCCCCTCATGTCATTAGTGAGAAGGTTCACACAGCAACTTATGACACACTTTTGTCCTTAGATAAGGAAAGTCCTTGTCTAAGGTTTTGTCATTAACTTGGTTGTTTTAAAAGTTCAAGGTATAAAATCTAAGATATTTATAATCAGCAAGAAACAGATTTAACAGGAATACATTATATGGGGTGTTTTATAATTTGCTTAACATCTAACAATTTGAATTTATACTAAATACCATCAGGCACATAACCAGAAATTTGGTTTGGGCCTCCCTCAACCAGAAATTCTTTTCCGGGGGGGGGGAAGGAAGAAGCATACCTATATCAAACTATTTTTAGAGTTTTGGGGGAGTTCAGACCGCCAAGACCCCTCCCCTGGCTAAGTGCCTGAACACCATAAAGGCAATGTTTTTCATTTCAATTTTTTTCTATAAAGAACTTTTAATTTCTTGTAAGTTTATTTAACATTAATTTTTATTTTCAAGAAAGTACAATTTTTTATATATCTTGTTATACTTTTGCAGTAACCTGGATCCACTCACGGAAACTTATGGTTTATCATTCTACATGCAGTACTTGGCTCATTGGCCAGAGTATTTTCAAGTTGCGGAATCTCCAAGTGGTGAGATAATGGGATACAGTAAGTTTCAATTAAGCATTTTTTATAAATTGTAAAGCTTATCAGTATTTCTTTGATCTTTGGCCAACATTGGGCACTGTTCATCACGGACAGGTATCGGACAGTTCAATCTCGTACACCACCCTTTGGTAAGGGTGGTGGGTAAAGGCTCCACAAAGTGTACAGGGGTCTTTATATAGTGGAGTATGGCTTAATCCTAAGAGAGATACAGTATTACTAAAGATAGCCATGAAAAAAAGAAAAATAAATCACCAATGTGGAAAAGTAAGAAGTTACCCTATATATTATTTCTTTATATACAGGGTCCTGCAGCTCACCTCCCGTCTTTTATTATACCTTAACCATTTATTTTAGAAAAACTATTTAAAAGCCACTATATGCTGTTGATTAGAGAGCACATTTTAAAAATAATCTTGATTATACAGGGTGTTACAAAAAATAGTGGCGCATAAGAGTTGTATTTTTTTAAATGGAACACCCTATATTTTTTTACGTTTTTGAAACACGCTTTACCTAGTCTACAGACTCCTAGAATAGTATCTCTCTTTTTTTAATAGTTTCGGAGAAAAAAGGTAAAATCGAAGAAAAAAAAAATTATAGTCTACATTTAAAATATTTATAAAAATTAGATAAAACATCTTAAAAGCTAAGGTAACCTAGTAGCTTACTGCAAAAGGTTTATAGTTATTCTGCTATGAGTATTATAAGTCTTACTTATACAGGGTGACCCAAATTCCATGTCAAACGTTGCAAAATAAAAAATAATTTTTCTCCATTTTTTCAAATGGAACACCCTATATATTTTTTTTCTGTCCGGTACAGAATTAACAGATCAACATTTTTCATTATTGCACTTATCTCAAAATTCCTGAAGGTTTTTGAAATATTCTTAAAAAACTAATGTTGTAGGTACTTTGTTTTTCAGTACGATAATTGAATAAACTCAATAGTAATGTGGAAAAATGGAACACCCTATATATATTTTTTTTCTGTCCGATACAGAATTAACAGATCAACATTTTTTATTATTACACTTATCTCAAAATTCCTGAAGGTTTTTGAAATATTCTTAAAAAACTAATGTTGTACTTTGTTTTTCAGTACGGTAATTGAATAACCTCACTAGTAATGTTCATAAGTAAGCACCTTCGCGATTTTGAATAATAAATAGGTCAGCGTAGTTATAGCTATGGGAAAAAACCTAAAATCCCAACATTTTTTGTAATTACGTTTACCGCATAAAATTTGAATTACTGCCAAGAGTTAAGCCGTAAAGACGTTTTACATGCTGCAGGTCTTCCTACAAGTTGCAAGAGACTTGCACAAAGGCATACGCTGACACTTGCAATTGAAATACAACTGCCGCTTTACAGTCTGCAAGACAAATTGCGCGCAATATCTTGCAGGTGCAACCCCTTGCTGCAAGAAACTTGCAGCATGTAAAACGGCCTTAACCTTTATTTAATATTATTGACAAGTGTTGCCCAAATTATTAACTAGAATTTAAGTAGGCCATGAAAAACAAATTGTCTAGAAACTGTCAAACAACTAAAACATATCGGCAATTTACTTATTCGTTTTTTAAGTTTTACAAATTGAAATAATTATCGGATTTTTCATATAGTGGTCTTTACCTTCTACGTAGTTCATTTTTCGTTTGTTTGCGTCACTGTTTAGAAGTTTTATTTGAACGTTCTATCGTCATGGAGTACACCCGCGAAGAACTGGTTGATATGGTTTTTGTGTTAGGAGAATCGCATAGAAATGCCTTTTTGGCCAGTAGGATTTATGCGCAAAATTATCCAGAACGAAGGCACCCAGACAGAAGGAGCATGACGAACTTATTAGAGAGATTTATGGCAACGGGAAATGTAAATTATACAAGACCAGTTAGAAATAGGCCCGTTCAAACGGAAGAAAATGAATTAGCTGTGCTATTAGCTGTCACGGAAAATCCTTCTGTTAGCCAAAAAGCAGTCGGGGATGCCGTAGGAGTAAGCGAAAGAACTGTTCAGCGAATTTTAAAGAGCCATAAATTTCATGCATATCATATTCAGTTGCATCAAGAACTCCTTCCAGCAGATTTTGAGAAACGTGTTGACTTTTGTAATTGAGCACAAGCTAAAATTAGGTTAAGCTTTGATTTTTTTGATAAAGTTTTATTCTCTGATGAGGCCACATTTCATAAGAATGGATTTGTAAATCGTCATAACTACCATTACTATGCCGACCATAATCCAAGAATTTTTAGGCAGCTTGATCTACAACACAGATGGTCAGTTAATATGTGGGGGGGAATTATTGGTGAACATGTTATTGGTCCCCATTTTTTTAATGGACATTTAACTGGAGCCATGTATCACGACTTCCTAGAAAATCACTTGCCAAATTTGTGCGAAAATTTGCCGGTTAATCTGAGAAATACAATGTGGTTGCAACAAGATGGTGCTCCAGCACATTTTTCGTTGCCAGTTAGGGATCATTTAAATAATAATTTTCCAGATCGATGGATTGGAAGACAGGGAGCAAGTGCGTGGCCGCCCCGGTCGCCTGATCTAACGAAATTAGATTTTTTTCTATGGGGCTACGTTAAGGAAATTGTTTACAACAAACCTCCAACAACTCCCGAAAATATGCAGCAACGGATTAGAACCGCATTTCAAAGTATTACGCCCGAAGTATTAAGAACAGTAGGAAGATCTTTTCATACCCGTCTTCGTTTATGCCTCGAAGAGAATGGAAGACATATCGAACATATGTTCTAAGTAAAAATTAATTTTAGCAATAATTAGATATTTGTTAATAATGTTAAATAAAGCTGTTACACCTTAAGTCGAGCCTTAACTCTTGGCAGTAATTTAAATTTTATGCAGCAAACGTAATTAGAAAAAATGTTAGGATTTTAGGTTTTTCCCCATAGCTAGAACTACGCTGACCTATCTAATATTTAAAATCGCGAAGGTATGAACATTACTAGTGAGGTTATTCAATTATCGTACTGAAAAACAAAGTACAACATTAGTTTTTTAAGAATATTTCAAAAACCTTCAGGAATTTTGAGATAAGTAATAATAATAAATGTTGATCTGTTAATTCTGTATCGGACAGAGAAAAAATATATATAGGGTGTTCCATTTTTCCACATTACTAGTGAGTTTATTCAATTATCGTACTGAAAAACAAAGTACAACATTAGTTTTTTAAGAATATTTCAAAAACCTTCAGGAATTTTGAGATAAGTGTAATAATAAAAAATGTTGATCTGTTAATTCTGTACCTGACAGAAAAAAAATATATAGGGTGTTCCATTTGAAAAAATGGAGAAAAATAATTTTTTATTTTGCAACGTTTGACATGGAATTTGGGTCACCCTGTATAAGTAAGACTTATAATACTCGTAGCAGAATAACTATAAACCTTTTGCAGTAAGCTACTAGGTTACCTTAGCTTTTAAGATGTTTTATCTAATTTTTATAAATATTTTAAATGTAGACTATAATTTTTTTTTTCTTCGATTTTACCTTTTTTCTCCGAAACTATTAAAAAAAGAGAGATAATATTCTAGGAGTCTGTAGACTAGGCAAAGAGTGTTCCAAAAATGTAAAAAAATATAGGGTGTTCCATTTTAAAAAATTCAACTTTTATGCGCCACTATTTTTTGTAACACCCTGTATAATCAAGAATATTTTTAAAATGTGCTCTCTAATCAACAGCATATAGTGGCTTTTAAATATTTTTTCTAAAATAAATGGTTTAGGTATAATAAAAGACGGGAGGTGAGCTGCAGGACCCTGTATAATAAAAATCCTAAGCCTAGCCACATAACTAAACTAAATGAAAATTCTAATGAGTAAGAGAGAAGAATGTATGAATTAGAAAGAGACAGCTAAATGCCCAATATGTAGTGACAGGGTGGTCGAGACGAAATTAAGATCCATTAATATTGTGGGCTCTCTGATGAAAGACATATGTAATATGCCAGTGTCATTTACATGAATGACAGTTCAGAAACCAACCTGAAGGATACGATGATGTATGAGGCAGGAGTCACACATCAGCCCTGAAAGTGGAATTCAGAAACGGGCCTGAAGATTAGGAAGTTCTAGAAGAAGGAGAGCTATATCAATATACCACCTGTTGTTAACTTTCCTATACTTATTACTACTGTGGTGGCATGGTAGCTTTCCATGAACTGTTAACTGGCTGGCCAGTTGGTCGACCAAGGGAATTCGAGTTGGAGGCCGTCTTCCAAGTGATGGTCAGACTAGATTTAGTCTCTTTTATATGCGATAATGAGAAGTGGAGATACATCATATAGGCGGGGTTTTGTGAGATTCTAATTTTCAAGCTGACAGAATGGCATTAATAAGTATGTAAATATTACAGGGGCCCGGCGAGGGCTGTTGGTTAGATATGTGATTTGGTAAATCGGATTGCGTTTTGGTTAGCCCAGGTTACCCATTTTTTTTGAGATTATGAAAAAAAAAGTATCTATATTAAGACAAGGATTTAAAAAAAACATATTGATAGGTGAATCTGCCCACCCAATCCTCACATAAAATTTAAAGATAGATCTATAAAACCCATTGCCCACTTGGACTTACTAGGTGTCATTCAGGATTGGAAGCTTATCTGGGAATCATATGTGGACCTGGTTTGTTCTAGGCTAAATAAAATATGTTATAATCTATTAGAGATACTATATTGTCTGATATTTTGTAGATGTTATCCTTTGGAATGGTGTATTCTATTCCCCACTATGGATTAATATTCTGGGCGTCTGATTCACCTAAAGTCTACTTAACCAAACAAAGGTTCTTACACTACCCTGCCTGTACATTTTTAACTTGATATGCTATATAAAAAAACTGCACCATCCATTTTCTAGTTTGACATTGGGTCAAAACTCTGCCACAGTAAAGTTAAAAACATATTTCTCAGAGAAGAATATTATAAGAAAACTTTACAAGTTACTTGGTAGAAACTGTACTCTTTTCTGTTGAGTGAATTTTTCAAAACTTGTGAAACTTAGTGTATGTGGTGTCTAAATCTGTGCTCCTGTCTATTATGCTTTTATTGAATCAAGAATGTCTTATGCTATTCTAGCCTGGGGCCATGCTCCCAACACAAAAAGAGTATTTGCTGAGAGGGGCTGTAAGAGTAATAGACGGTACAGAGATGACTGCAGAAACTCATAAGTCTAAACTTGCTGACTG
Organism: Kuschelorhynchus macadamiae; assembly: GCA_030620095.1. Classification (NCBI taxonomy): domain Eukaryota; kingdom Metazoa; phylum Arthropoda; class Insecta; order Coleoptera; family Curculionidae; genus Kuschelorhynchus; species Kuschelorhynchus macadamiae. Next base: position 382,503 of record JAUTXW010002023.1, read on the forward strand.
TACCATGTATATTTATCCTAAATTGTCTATTATATGTGCGAGAAAATTTCTCAAATTATGCTATATTCCAACAAATTCACTCTTATACAACAAGAAAGAGATAATATATACACAAATTTTCATAGAATAGATAAAATTAAAACAGGAATATCTTTCTTTGGACCAAAATTATTTGATGCTCTGCCTAATCCAGTGAAGGTGTTACCTACGAGGAGTTTCAAATTAGCACTAAAACAGTATTTGATTGCAAAATGTTTTTATTCATTAGACGAATTTCATAAAATAACTTTTCAGATTGAATAGTACAGCATTAATATTAGAATTGCTTGACTAATATAGTCGTTTACCTAATTAAGAATCATATTTGATATATTTTAACAATAGTTATATTTATTTATATTTCAACATGATATGAATGTTATGTTTATGATGTATGTAAACTGTACAACATAGTGTAAAATTAATTAATAATTTGGGCTTGCACTTTAGTATTTATTTCTTAAGTATAATATTTGTTTACCTACTTGTATTTGATGAATACTAAACAATAGTTGCTGTATACTCTTATAACGTATGTAAACTATGTAATAACATGAATAAATAAATCTAAATCTATTTGTACTTTTTTCTGTTATACTCATCAGATAATTAACATACAACATAACCTAACACCCATGAAAATCAGAGAACAAAAGAGGGCTGTTGCCCACCCTAAATATGTAGCTGGGTGCACATTGTTTTCTAACTATGATTATTAAGAAAAATATGGTTTAATATAGCTACAATATATACATTCTCCACAATTTTGGTATATTCATTACAACATGGCATAAAGAATTAAACGTTGGCAGGTATCTCAAATTCAGTATAAATAACTTGTTTTTCTATTTATTTTATAGTCATGGGTAAGGCAGAAGGAGTAGGAGAGAATTGGCATGGTCATGTTACAGCTCTCACTGTGTCTCCTGATTATAGAAGACTTGGTTTGGCAGCAACCCTTATGAATTTCTTGGAAGAAATATCCGAAAAGTAAGTTTTGTTTTTTTTTTCATGCCTCACAAACACTAAAAAATATGGTGATATTGTAAACATCAATAATAACATAACACCAATTCACACTTGGTGTATGTCAGTGCAACTTCACCTGACCATCCCTCTGCAGAAAAACTGAGGTAAAAAAGACAATTTTTTGATGTTGACACATTGCAACTAACATTAACCTCTTTAATCAAAGCTAAGAAAGGGTTTTGATTGGCCATCATTTTTAAAATTTGTAGGTAAGATTTTCTTATTTTTTGCTTAATATATCATTTATGATATATATTGACTTCCACTGAACTGCACCAAGCTACTAAATTCGAACTACAACTCGAATTCCCTTGGTCGACCAACTGGCCAGCCAGCTAACAGTTCATGGAAAGCTACCATGCCACCACAGTGGTAATAAGTATAGGAAAGTTAACAACAGGTGGTATATTGATATAGCTCTCCTTCTTCTAGAACTTCCTAATCTTCAGGCCCGTTTCTGAATTTCACTTTCAGGGCTGATGTGTGAGTTCTGCCTCATACATCATTGTATCCTTCAGGTTGGTTTCTGGCCTGTAATAAACCATGTTGAACACATTGTCTTAATTCATAAGAATTTCTTCTGTGCCAAGCCCCAAACCCTGAGGAGTGAGGAGCACCTCTAGTTATATTAAATATATTTGAAAGTAATGACCAAGTTCTAACCACCTGCTCCCTTCTGGTGAGAGAGAGAGAGAGAGAGAGAGATATGTACTTTTAGAATTTAAATACGTTTTGTAATGTATTCTTCACAATAATTTTTATTATTATTAGTATTGTTCATAACAGTGTAGAGGTTCTTTAAGAAGACAAAAATATTTTCCCCGGTACATTTAGAATTTTGAAAGCCAATGTGACAATCCTCATCTGGCCAAAAATCCAACTTTTTACAAGCTTTTTATTGATCTTTGAAGCAAGACACCCACGTCAAAAGACCTGTTAATTTCCTTAACCAAACTGTAAAAAGGGGCATATGACAAGAAATAACATATATAAAAATATTTTTTTTTTAACAATTTAGAATGTTAAACTGCTTTACTTGTGAGATAAGGAATACATTAGTAGTTTTCCTTTATTAAACATGTTCAGCCAACCTAATGTTTTTAATGTATGTGTTCTCAATTAATACCAAAAGACCTGAGACAAGAATTTTTCAACTTCTGAATTCTTTTAACATTCCCACTGTCACAGTGATTAAGAACCATCAAAAAATAATAACTAATCCTGTAATTTATTTGGGACGAAAGATTGCCTAAAATGTTCAAAATTAAATAAATGTAAAATTTTTTTTTATTCATACATAAACCCCATAAAAGTACAATATTATGGTGTCCAATCGTGAATGTTTTCTAGAGGGTGCATAAAAAAGTATGCTTAAAAGTATAAAATAAACGTAAAAAATATTTTTTTTATACATATATAAACCCGATGTGAATACAATATTATGGTGTTCAATAAAACCAATGTAAAAAATTATGTTTAATATAAAAAGAAACGCCCGAAATACCTATAAATAAAAGCAAATGACAACTAATCAACTTTTGCCACAAAAAAAGTGTAAAAAATGAAGTGGATAAAAGCAGTCTGTAAACTTCTGTTTAATCAATAAAAAAAGAATGAATAAATATTTAGCTTCACAAACTAACCACCAATGGAGCATTAACTGCAATTGCAAATGGAAGTGATGAAAGCTTCAGTTACAACTGTAAAGTGTAAATGGTATTTGAGCAAAACAGCACCTTCCCTTGATAGTACCACCAACTATTTATTATTTGGAGCGCCAATTAAATGTACTATTTCTGAGGCTGCTTCCTTTTCTCCATAAAATATCATTTTTTCATTCCTCCCAACATGGATTTCTTTAGAATAAATCCACCCAGATAGCTCTTTATGTCTGTAATTGAGTCTCTGGACTCTGGTAAGACTACCTTGGGAATTTATTTTGATCTTAGCAAAGCCTTCAATTTAATGAATCATGAAATTTTGTTTCATAAACTGGAGAAAGAGGGTGTCAGGGGAACAAGTTTACAATTGATTAAATTGTTCCTACAGGATCGCACACAAGCTGTACAAATACATGGTATAAATAATCATATACACTTATCAGTCAAATTTTATTGATACTACCACAGGGATCTCTTCTATCGCTACTTTTATTCCTGGTTTTCTGCAATGATTTGGGATTAGGTTTGGACGGAACAAATGTGTCTGTGGTGCAGTTTGTGGATTACAATTATTTCCTTGTGGGATCTCCTCAGATTTCCTCTGGATATCCCCCATATCTCCTTCCCTTGAGACATAAAATATCCCCAGTGAGTACCCTCTCATCCAAAAACTTGTCTTTTATCAAACTTCGCTTAAGTATATATTAATTGAAATATGAAATTAGTTGTTTATCATACTTTTCTGCTAATAACTGTATACATTGTATTTACTTGCAGAAAACGTGCCTATTTTGTTGACTTATTTGTCAGAGTAAGTAACCAAGTTGCCATTAAAATGTATACTAACCTGGGATATATTGTTTATCGTACAGTACTGGAGTATTATTCTGGAGATCCCGATGAAGATGCCTATGGTAAGATGTAAAGTAGTTACATTACAAAAAAACAGCATATTTAACAAAATTCGACTTTTCTTTTATTAATATTAAGCCAAAGACAATATAGAGTTTAGAAGTTTTTCTTGGAAAAAATAAAAAAAAATTTATAAAAAAAATAAGACTTCAAAAAATACACAAAAAGTAAAAAAATAATATTTTACCCCATCTTGAAACATTTACTCTGTGAAGTCGGAGCCAAACTTATTCTTAATTGCTTAATTACAAAAATGTATCGAGTGTTTTGATGTCTAATACTATACGTATGTTATTTTAATGTCTTATTAGTTTGACGCCGACTTCACAAAGTGTTTTAAAGTGGAATAAAATATTCACTTTTTAGTGCTTTTTTTGAAATAGCGTTTATTTTAATTTTTTCTCTATTTATACAAGTTTTATTGTAAAAATATGGTTTAACAAATAGCTACTGGGTCCACTATATACTAAGCTGTCTTATATAATAATTAATAACTTGCACTTTTTCCTGATAGGATGGTGAACGAATATATTGTTCAATGTAGCGTACGTAAATTATTTAAAATGGTGCTATTCTGCTATTTTTAACATTAATTTTTTTAATATGCTTGCTATGGAACAACTCCGGCAAATCGTGAATGTTTCATACATTTTGATGAAACCATCTCAGAGTAATTGATGTCCATAGATTGTAAAAAAAAATACATAGGCTCGAATTGATAACCTCTTCTTTTTTTGAAGTCGATTAAAAACAAATCTTTATAATTACTAATAACCATTGTTAAGAAAATAAAAGCACCTTAACTACAATAGCATAAATGCCTGTCTAAATACTGTCGTATTTTAAAAAATATAGGTTATACCAACAATTTGTGTATTTAAAGGTTTTTTTGTATCTCTTATAATAAGCTGTGTCAAAATATAAATGAAGCCTATATTAATTTTTTTTTAGATATGAGAAAAGCACTGTCTAGGGATGTAAATCAAAAGTCTGTAATACCACTTGCACATCCCGTAAGGCCTGAAGAAGTTGACTGAAAGTTACTAGAATATGCTCTCCTAGTTAAAAAATCAAAAGGACCTCCTATTAACAAAGACAAAAGTGATATATACCAATAA
>JAUTXW010002024.1:0-38547 GCA_030620095.1 Kuschelorhynchus macadamiae
AGATGATGGAGTGTATTCTGCATGTAGCATATAATTTACCTTTTAAGACGTGGACTACAAACAAAGATAATCGTCCTATTAAAGAAGCTACAAAAAAATATATTTAAGACCAGTTATGGGATAAAATGGGACCTAAAGTGGATAAAGTTAAGCAGGGGACTGGCACTACGAATAATGGAAACGTGGCTAGAAGATTCTTCGCGGATCCTGAAACAGTTTCTGAAATCACAGGAGTTTCCAAAGATTTAATTCAAAGATTTAAAATAATATTAGAAGCTATAACTTGTAATGAGGCTATAGATCCCAATAGGTTCGGCGAATATGCTCAACAAACAGCAAATCTTTTTGTTAGTGAGTATATGTGGTACAACATGCCATCTACGGTCCACAAAATCCTAGTACATGGTCAAAAGATTATTGAAAATGCAATATTTCCAATAGGTGCTCTGTCTGAAGAGGCGCAAGAGATGTAGGAACAAGGACTACAAAAGATATAGATCCATGCATTCCAGAAGATTTAGCAGAATAGCAACCAACGAAGATATATTGCATATGATGCTACTTTCTTCGGACCCCTATCTGCATTAAGACCGCAACCAAAAAAAAAGACTTTACCTTTAAGTGACGAAACAAAATTATTGTTGATGTCTCAGTAGGTGACTTTTTGTTATTTGTAAAGTTGATGACGTTTAAATAATAGCAAGTAGGTAGTAGTTCTTATTGTTAAAAGTTAGATTTGTATACTGGCTTTAATTATTAAATTTGATTCACCAGTGTTGAGCATTATTACATCATTATTTATGCCATTTTATAAGATAACGAAAAAAACATACGTTTTGCAGGGAATTCTTTTTTCTTTAATGTTCTGTATTAGGTAAAGAACTGAATAAAAATTAGTAGCTGTTCACCATTCACAGTAAATGGTACCTCAATAATAATTGTTTGCAGAAAACAAGGTATGATATTACCTACATTTTGCATTTTTATAAACTGAGGTACATTTGTCACAAGCTTAATGATTTTTTTTCTAGTTTTAAAGTGAAACGTTTTGAACCAGCTTTTAAAAATGCAAAATGTAGGTAATATCATACCTATCGAATTTATGTTCTTCAACTCAAATTATTTCTAAAACTAGTGGGTTTAGCCATATAACATGTTTCATAATTGTTGCTAAGAATGTTCAGAGGAATCAGAAAATGACATTAAAAAAAAAGGTAATTTTATTAAAAAAAAAGTTTTGTCTACTACGACTTTTTGAGTCACCCTGTATAATTAAAAGTGGTCTAGTTTAAAAGGTTTTTTTAAGGCCTACCACTTTTATTCAGAAAGCTTTTTTACTTTGTGTGCCATTTTTGAAATAATTGACTGTTCCGAGACTTTTTACACACTGTGTATAATAGTTTGACACACATAAAATGTCAATGACGCTGCTGCTATTTGCCAAAACTGGCAACATTATTTCATTGAAAACATTTTAGATCGACTAAAACAAGCCAAAAACCTAAGCAACCAAATTTTCAGAACAATCCTATGCCCTGTTTTACGTAAATGTCTATCAAATTATTCACAGTGAATCACCCTGTATATTAAGTAACTCTCACCTCAATCCATCAAATGTATTACATCTGTGAGCTACCTTGCACAATATACAAAGATAAATTAAGATGTTTTTGCTTAAATATTTTGATGTTTGTAAGTTACCTAATATTTTCCGCATAACAGCCTTTTTGCCCCAATGTGCGGCGCACAGATATCCTCATAGGGCGCCTTTGGCGCAAGTTTGTTGCTCTGCCACGACCGCTGCGAGCGCTGTTACGGCAAGCAGAGGCTCCAAAAGTCCTGTATCGGGCGATTGCTCTGCTGCTAGCTGATTGTGTTGAAGCCATGATATCAGCAATACTTTGAAAACACATCCCATTCTGATCCAGTCTAAAGTATAATTTAAATATGAGTTTTTAAAGAATATTTTTAACGTTGTCGTTGTCTCCAAAACGAACCATTGTTAGACAAATTTCACGCTGAAGATATGAAATAATATTCGGAAGAAATAAAAATAACGTTTATTTGACAGTACAAAACAAACAAAAAAATTAAATTCGTTACCATAGATACGAAGCTAACCCCGAAACGGACTACTACGAGCCTGCATCACTCGTTTCATACGGCAGGTAGGGCAGTGAGAAAGATTTTAGAAAAATAAGATAGGAAAGTGCAAACCATCTGTTGCTAAATTAAGCCGTTTAGATTTTGCAGCCACTTGGTGTCCAAAACAGTCAATTTTGAAATGTCGGAAACAGTTGAACTTAAGTACAGAGAACCTATGCCGCAACAAATAGTTTTAGATAGTCCGTAGATTTCAGAATTGCAATGATATACAGGCTACTCGATTAAAATAAATGATATTTTTTTACCGTTCTACTTTTTCGACCACCCTGTATAATCTAAAGTATGATTTGAACGGTTGTAAAACACTCGTTGGTATAATCAAACCGTATTCCAGCTAATTCGGAAGCGATTGTTCGTAATGGGTATCTGTGCAGCATCGAACGTAGACTTATTTTAGCATATTTTGACAATTGACAGAAATTATCACCAAAAATCAAAAACCGTTTTAAGGAAATACCCTGTTCTTAATGATACATGGTAAATCTTATGTTTACAAAGATAATTTTCTTTGGTTTCAACTTTATTTATATTTTCACGAAAAAAATGGCTTTTGTGTAAAACACATCCCTTAACTTAAATTTTCAGTTTTAACCGAATCCCCTTGTATACGTAAACTCAAAGCAAGCACATGACCTGTGTTAAAACGCTGTATAGCTAATTTAACAATGTCTTTCGTAGTTTGCTAATGTTTTGGACTAAACTGCAAAATAATGACAATTTTCAAAAAATTGCTATATAATCGTAGTTTGCAAAGATATCCACACAATCTTGAAAAGGTCACGGGGGATTGCCTAACTGTTAATAGAGAGGGTTATTACGACTATGTCTCCTGACTGTTCTATAAATGGAGATAACATGAAAGAAAAATTTTGCTTTGTTTGAGGTTCAAAAATGAGAGTCAAAGAATCAGCTCTTCAGAATTTGCAAAGTTTTTTAAATTCGATTCAGTAATTTTGGAATAAAGAGCTTTCAAATATTGCCCAAAAAAACAAGGTGTTTCGTTTTTTTTTTGAAGAGCACTTCATCTCTCACCATTCAAATTCTCATAAAAAATTATTGATCCAATAATTTTTTTACCCCATGCCCCACCAAACATGAATTGCCCTACGACCCTGTATTTTTACTGCCTGTTCATTGTGAGGATTTTCTGGTGCCCAATAATGCTTGTTTTTTTTCTATTAAACACTCCTGATGAGGCAAAGGAAGCTTCATCCGTAAAAATTATCTTATTTAAAAAAAGCAACATTTTCTCTGATATACCTTACCATTTCTTCGCAATAACGCAAGCATTGCCTCATATTTTCTTCACTTAAATTCTGTACCCACATGAAATTTATAATATTTCAATGTGGTAAAAATGTTATATTAGGATCTATTAAAATATAACGCAGAGTTAGGAATAGAGCTTTCTGGATTTTCTAAAATGAGAAGATACCCAGGGTTGTTGTATTTGGAAATAATAATTTAGAAAAAATTATACCCTCAAAGAAAAGTAAGATAATCAAATCTTCCTATTCATTTCTACACTTAATCCCCTTTTTTCGCTTGAGACTTTTGGTATTATCAAATTGCTTCATAATGTATCTGATGGTACTAGCTGATGGTATCCATTGTCTAGGATATCGCTGACGATATTCATTTTGAACTTTAGATATATTACAATTATTGGAATAAAAGAGGGGAATTATTTGATCTTTCTGTTCTTCGGTCTATCCTATATTATAAATAATATCTAAATTGCCCTTTTAATAATTAGTATATGAAAATGTATTAATACTTTAAACCCACATGTTTCGAAAACGCCTCATCCAAATGTCAACAATGTATATGTTTTTGAAACCAGAAAGGAAACATCTTTGATTTGAGATAATAATATACAGAATGTTTAATAAAACATAAACAATAAAGTGATAAATAAAACATAAGTGTTATAATTTTCTACACTTTGCGATGCACATTTATTTTTTGCAGATAGATAGTACACAAAAAACCCTTTAACTTTTGTACATACAGCCAGTATATTTTTTGTGTAGTTTGGGTGGAAATTATGTCCAATGTTCTGGACTAATGGGAAAATGGTAACATTAATTATGTATTAAGTGTGTACCAATGGTCCAGAAAGTTACAAAACAGATTGAGGAATTTGACTTTGTAGTGTAAAAATAGTCCTAGTAGAAGGTTGAGGAAGGCTAAGGAGTCATAACTCGGAAAAAATAACACCCTGTAAATTTTTCTACAGCATATTTAGTTGTTTTATTAACATCAGTTTTAGTATCGTGTTTTAAACTTAAATTAAAATCTCAAGAAATGTACAAGGTGCTTTAGAAAAACTAAGACAAGATATTAACATTTTAACATCCCGTATCTCGAGAATGAGACGCCTATTAATATAAACATTTTTCTTATTTTTTTAAGAATTGTTTATACTCTATATATTATGACTAAGAGAGACTGATTTTACGGGGTTTTAAAATACATTTCTGCGAGTTTTAATGCTCTTTCCAAAGAAATTATATGTTTTAGCAAAATCTGGTGGTTCGCAAGGAATCAACTTTTGAGTTTAAAATATTTTTTTATTTCTTAATATATAGGCTTAATTTAAAACATAAATAGAAACCCCTACATGTGAAAAAAGATTCAAGATTTTATGAAAGTTGTATAAAAGATGTTACAATACAAGTCAATTTATAGAAACCAAGACATTTTAGAGCAGATATATATGTTAATTAAAATGGCTATTGTTACAAAGAATGCAAAAATTATAATAATTTAAAAAATCGTTACAATATTAAAAAGAGCTTTTTAAGTTGTGTTCTATTGTAGATTTAACTTATTTATTCCAATACTATTAGAACTCACTTTATGTCTCAATGTTAAAATAAAATATTTTATAGTACCAGTACAATTTGGCAACATTGCTGAACAAAGAAAAGTTCATTAACTAGTTTTGCGGAGATTACACGTTTCTAGAGTGAACTTTCACAATAAAGCACGTTATCTCGGCAACCTTTCCGCTTCGTTTTCCGATCAGACTTCCCACTTTCTCTGAATTTTTAATACATTTGCAAAATAGAAACGGTCTTGAACTGAATGCTCTACGGGCCATTAAAAGGTGGCATAAGCTTGTCTTCGCTTAAAAGCTCCAGTTTAGAAATAAATTAAACAAATCGGATGTTGTATATTTCTTTGCTATGATATTTTTATCTTTTTATATATAGTTTTTTAGCTCAATAAACTTTCTGTATAAACGGTTTCTTAAAAAAATATAAAGATCCATAACTAATATTCTTTAGTGGAACTGCCTGAATATTTTTGTATTTTGAATTATCCTTAAATTTCAATAAAAATATAAAGTTTTATTCACTATGTACACCGAATAATCTAAAATTTTATGTCCCAAATAGGAATAACTAATCTTAAGTTAATTAAAAATGTATCTAATTATAGATTATTGGATGCATTTGAGAGTATAGAAATAGTTAAATGTGGTAAGAAAGCACTAAATAAAGACAGAGGGCCTATTCCCCTATAGTCCCCTCTATTGCTTACTTGACAACGGTGCAGTCGGGTGCAACCAAGTGTGACCACATTTACCTATAAATAGTCTCGGTTAGGATAAATTACTTTGGTTCATATCATCTGCTGATGATGCTAACAAGTTGTGGTGTAGTGTGGTTAGAAAACGCGCGTCGCAATTATTTGTTTAACTTAACAAGTTGGAAATATTTATTTTGTCTTAAAAAACATGATTTTTCACTGTGACGTCATGTTCTTATATTTCTTTTTAATTCATAGAAAAGGTAGGGAATAAAAGATTCTAATATAAAATGCCTATTCACAGAAATCTCTTTTTTTTACAGTCGTTTGACTTTTTTACCTGCTCATCATTGTCAGTGTCAAAATAATATTGTCATTCAGGATTTATTCGAAAATGTCGCGATATAATCAACAGGCTCAATTGTTAATTTTAAATGTACTGGCACTTCTTAAGTTAAAAAAGCAGCAGCATAGAGAAGGGTTATCAATTGATTACAATAATATTATTGTATATACTAATGAGGGCGTCGGAGGCATTAAAAGTAAGTCAAGCGACTTTGTCTCGCATTAAAAAAATGGAGTTCAATCAGACGAAACATACTCAAGCAACATATATTAAAAAATAACGAAATACAGAACGAAAATTCCTGATTTTATGAAGAATAAAATAAGGAATACAATTTATATGTTGTGTGTTAAAAAGGAATACTTTACAATAGTCAGTTCAGATAAGAAGTTAAACGAAGATCTCAGGGTTTTATCCTGACAGACGATTTTTACATATTTTATTTTTTTTCCACAAAGTATCCATTTGCAATATTACATTTCAAAAATAAAAATTGCGGGATATACAAGAGTTTTCCTAAAAAAAATTAATTAAAAGTCACACTCGGTCACAATTTGACAGCCTTAAAACGAAAAAATTAGCAATGTTGCCAGATTTTAGATTTACCAATTTAATAAAGGAAATGAAATGACCAATTGAAAATTATTTGGACAGAATTGTTATTATTATAGTTTTAATGGAGGTTTTATTGACGAACCTGGGCTAACCTAACGTTAGCGGGACAGATTCACCTAACAATATAGTTTTTGTTACAGAAACATCCCCCTTTCAATATAGACTCGGAATTCGGTTGGCGCGCTAACGCGCGCATTCTTTACGCAAAACCTAACCAACCTAACCTAACCTAATCCGCATTTTTATTAATTATAAGTGTTTTTATAAAACAATTTAGTTTTACGTGTATCATAACTTAACATAAGGATTTCTTTAATTATGAATATGGCAACGTCGCACATCAAATTAAAAACAAGCATAGCGATGGGAACAGTCGGAAAGATGTTTGAAATCAAAATTACCTTTGATTTATGTAATAATTACATCTTAAAGTAAATTTTGAGTGCTGCTGAGAGTGTTCCACATTTTTTTAATTTGAACTGTTAAAATTGTGCATATAAACTAAAAGAGACAAAAATAAATGAGATTTAAGAGTGTCAACATAGTTTACCGAAACCTAGAATTGAATTGGAAGAAAACTAGTAACCGAAAATATCTAATGGAATTATCCGACATTCAAATTAAGAGAATGAAATTTTTGCGTAAATATACAAGAAATATTGAATTGCGAGAACCTTATAGTTCGGTATTTTTAAATGAAACATGGATATTCAGCAAAGGAACTTTCAGACGTAGTTGGTCGGATAATACTCCTTCTAACAGTTCTACACAGACAACCGAAGGTAATAATTGGATAATTTCAAACTTTTAGAAAAAAATGTATGGAAGTTTCTTTTGCAGGTCACCGTTATATCTTTATTTACGCTGGCAATGAGGATGTATTTATTAAAAATGCGAGCTTGGTATTTCGAAGCGGGATTTAAAAAAGGAGACTATCAAGACAGCATGAAAAAATGTTGAAACTTGGTTCAAAACTAAATTGATTCCAAATCTACCTCCAAAATCTTTATAATTCTTATGGATAATGCAAGTTATCACTCTGGTTTTTCTGAGGAAATTCCAAATAAGTCTTGTTCGAAATATAAACTAATTGAATGGCTAAAAAACAGGAACATCGTTTACCCAGAAAAGGCGTTGAAGGATGAAATTTGGGGCGTTAGTTCTTTCTAAAAGAATCCCGAAAAAAAATATCACCTTGACGAATGTGTTTTAGAGTTTGGACACAAAATTTTAGGACTACCACCATACCATTGCCAATATAATGCAATTGAAATGGTTTAGTCGGAATGTAAGAGGAAGTACAATCAGTACATATTACACTTAAAAGGAACAATTAACGCAGCACTGGCTACGTGGGATAATGTACTGAATGAAATGAAATATCCATTGACCATTGGAAGAATTATATTGCCTATGCGAATAAAATCATTAGAGACTCCTGGGATGTACTCAAAGTTTATGATGCATCTGACACAGAGCCACTGGTTATTTCTTGAAATAATTCTGAAGATTTTGAAACGGATTCTGATGTTTATACCTCTGACAATGAAAATGGCTTCAAATTGTTTATAGAAATTATTGTTTATTTCTTTCAAATTGAGATGTTATCTGTTTTTAATTTCCAATATTCATTTCCTACTTATATTTTAATAATATTCTTAGAGTTTTCATTTTTCCAATTTGATACGATATTACGTTGTTATTATAATCAAAATGACCTCTTTGAACTACTCTTATATATCATATGAAATATAAAAAATGCGCTGAGATATTCATTTAACTTCTTTTACAAACTAGCCATTTTAATATACTTCTAAACATACATCATATATAAATTGTATCCCTCATTTTATTCTTCATAAAATCAGAAATTTTGGTTCTGTGTTTCGTTGTTTTTTTCTGATTGCTTGAATATGTTACGTTTGATCGAACTGTCATTTTTATTTAATTCGATACAAAGTAGTTTGGCTTACTTATAGTATCTCATATTCTCCTATTAGTACATTGCTGTAGTGATCTTTATAATTATATCTGTAAATGGTTTTGATTTAATAGAATTGTAAAATTGCATATTTATTAATAATTAGTAAATACAATAAAACTTCAGTAGGATGAATAAATAGTGTTTTCACCGTACTAATGTAAAGTTTGAGATTAACAGTTTTCGCTGATGTATGCAGCTTCAACTTCTTATTTCTTTTCCTCTAGAACTTGTTTACCTTTATTCGTGACAAATTAATACTAAGAATGATTTAGTGGAATAAATAACAGTAATTCATTTTCAGAAGTTGTTGGGCTGTTTCTAACCTAACTTTACTATTGTGACCATGTACCATTTTCTTATACCTATGCTCCATTACTTTGCAATTTATTTATTGTACCTAACTTAACCTAAGAAATCGTTGCTAAAATAAGTTTGAACTTTTCTGCATTATTTAGTATCTCAGTTTGTTTGTTACTTCGTTAGCCCCGAGTTTCTGGTAAAACGATTTTACCGATTTTTATATATCAAATTTTGTCTTATAATTAATAAAAAAAAATTACTTATTTTATACACGCTTTAAAATTGGAACAAGTATTCTATAATAATTTATTTATTGTCTACAAAATTACAAATGTACTAAAAAAGTAAGCAAAAAAATGAGGTCAAATCTAATAAAAAAAATTTTAAATTAAAATTCACTTGCTAATATCCAGGAGCCAGTGGCAAAAGCTCTGAGAATCGGTATAAGGAATGTACAAAAACTTGTGCATGAAAAAAAAACATAATTTACTTCCGAAGAAGATTAAGAAATGTACACGAAAAAATCCAATAATGCAATTTATGATTTATACACGTCAAAGAATAATATAATCCTTCAGAAACTTTTTAATAGTATAGATTAAAAAATATCATCATCACTTAACAAGTCCTCATCTTCTGAGTCATTCTCAAATGGGGTAATGATCATTGGTGCTATTTCGACATCTAGAACTCGTTCTCGATTTCACTAATCCCGTATTGATTTCTCCGTATGTTCCACAGATTTCTTCCAGTACTCCGGCGTAATATAATTTAATGAATCTTGCCAAACAATTTGCATTTCATCTAATGTAAGACCATCGTTCGTTTTTCGTAATATGATTTTGCCCCAGCCCATATTAATTCTATTGCGTTAAACTGGCAATGGTATCACGTAAATCCTCATGTCCATTTTCCCGTAATATTTCATCTACGGCATATATTGTTAGTTTTTTAATAGATTTTGCCATTAAGAGAAGTTCTAGTTTCAGCATATTGGGTAAAGGATTTTGTTTTGTTTTATTGGCCAGTCATAAATATCACTTTTCTTCCAGGATGAAGTAGGTTGTTTATTTAAGATTCTTGAATGATAAGATGCACTGTCCACAATGATTAAAGATGGAGCATCTAAATTTGGAATCAGTTGTTCTTTTAACCATTTTTCAAACAGTTCACAGTTCATATTATCCTGGTAGTCCATACTTTTGTATGTTGAAGAAAACAGTAAACTTGTACCTGGGAGAAATCCTGTTGAAGAACCTGCATGCAAAATGATGAACCGTTTTCCCGTCCCACATCCCTTTTTTCTCTTGACACTTTTTACAGACTCGTCCTGCCAAGATTTCAAACCACTTCCATTAGAAAATATCCAAGTCTCGTCTAAAAATACCACTTTTCTAAATTTTGAATTAATATTTTCCGTGTATTTCTCTAAAAACTGGATACGCCGACTTGCTATATGTGGCAACTCGCATAAAAATCTTCGATTACAGTCCTTTTTATATCGAAAACCCAACATTTTTATTAATTTTGACCACGATTTTAGTCCAATTTCCAATATGCCTCGATTTTTTAAAGCTTCTTTTAAAACTTGAAGGGTTATATTATTTTTTGATGTGTATAAATCGTAAATTGCATTACGAACAACCATTTTTACATTGTTCTGTCTTTGGCTTTTTTCGTGTATATTTCTTAATCTTCTTCGGTAGTAAATTATGCTTTTTTCATGCACAATTTTCTGCACAGTCTTTATACCGATTCCCAGAGCTTTTGCTACTGTCTTCTGGATATTGGCCGGTGAATTTTCATTTTCGTAATATTTTATTAGATTTAATACCATTTTTTTTGCTTGTGGATGTAAAAAACCGAAAATTGTTTTCTATTACTTATTTTGTCTCTGACTTGTCAATCTGACTTTGAAGTGACATCGCTCAAAAATTTTTGCGACTGCTGGTATTTATACGTTTATCCTCTTTTTTCATATGAAAATATCATAAGCCTATCTAATTCATCTTCCGGATTTTATGCGGAGGATATGATTACACGTAATAGAAGAAAAACAAAGTTAAAAAGTTTGTCGTTGATAAATCGTATGACCCGCACGATAACACTGGTTTTGACTATATTAATGTATAGAACACATGCTGGAGTTTTATATAGTTAAATCTAGTATTTGAAGTCATTATGCTTTTACTGTTCCTTTCTTAAAAAATTAAAAGTTGCCGGTAGGAAATTCCTTTCTGTATAGGACCATGCGGACCACTCCGTACAATTTGTCAACCTATAAATAAGGTCTAATCTAAATATTTTTTAAGAGAAATATTCAAATACTTTGATTGACTCAACAACAAATTAATCTCAAATCTGCACGAATAGCTTCATAATACGTTTTTCTGTTGCCAGACTCGAATAATTAATATGTTTCATTAAGAGAATATTTAAAATTGTACTTCCAGTCTCTTGAGCTTCCATCAATCTAAAATTAACGTCCCTAAGGAAATCCAGAATAATGGAATTTTGAAGGTTATTCACGTGGAAACTAAGATAAAGTTATGTTTTCCTGGCTAACACTCTTTTAGGCCAAAAATTGGGTTATTCATTAGAGTGTTTTAATATACCGAGTGACCACGAACTAATAGCTATATGTCTTCCTATTCTCTTTGTTTTTAAAATGTCTATTTGAAATTGTGTTGATTCATTAATCAACTTTTAAGCCCATGTTTGACACATTTGTTCACTTTCGGTTTAACCGGAAATGGCGCCATTTGTGGATTTTTAAATAAAAATCCTGAATTATTAATCAGTCTCAATACAACTTAAAATTATGTAATGTCAGTTTTTCTATTTCTTAAATCGGATAAAAAATATTCTAGACAATTTAAATTGGGGGGGCTATCGTATATAAACCACATTTTGGTATCTAAGTTCAAGTGGTACGGCTTCTAACAGTACCAGGAGTTCTTCTTTGAAAAATTGCCGATAATACTATCCGTTTAATCTTCCTGGCATAATAAACGGCCCCACCAAATGGTCTCCAATAAGCTCGCACACTCACTGTAAATTTTGAGAATTTAACTATCCTTAAATAGCTCAAAAAACTTTGGAAACTGAACGTCAAAAAAGGTAACAAACAACTATTTTTTTTCAATTTTGTTGCTTTGATATTACTTGGTTTACGTCTATGGCTATTTTCGCAAATAATTAGAAAACGAGTGAGAAATGAACGGGTAGCCAAACTATGATATTAGTATTTATTCAGAGTCGAAAAAAAAAATACAGGAGAGTGGAATTGTCGGTGGCACAAAAAATAACAGGTATACTGCATTTGAAACTAATAAGTGTACTAGATTTTTTGCTGATTTAGGCATTTGTTTGATTTTACTGAGTTGGCAAATTTAAATTCCTAATTCAGGTTTGTTTAGTAGATGAATGAAGGAAAATTGCATTTAAAACAAAAACTGCTTAAGTATTCTGGCTCCAAAATAACTTTTTATTTCACTTCTTTGAAAACTTTTATTTTCATCTACCTTTGGAATAAAGTATAGCAGTCCTTTTCGGGCCAGCGCACACAAACAGCACACGGAAAAGTTTTCCCCATCATCGATTTTTTTCGGGCGCCGAATAAAATTACCGATTATGGCTTAACGTGTTCACAGTTTAAAACACTAACTTCTTAAATATAAAAAAATACTTTTGTTTCTTAGGGGCTGAGGCGTTGTTTCATACCCGAGGGCTAACCTGTATAATGGAAATAAATGTTTTATATACTAAAGAATAATAAAAGAAACTTGACGTGATTCGCCG
Source organism: Kuschelorhynchus macadamiae (assembly GCA_030620095.1). Taxonomy (NCBI): domain Eukaryota; kingdom Metazoa; phylum Arthropoda; class Insecta; order Coleoptera; family Curculionidae; genus Kuschelorhynchus; species Kuschelorhynchus macadamiae. Next base: position 12,750 of record JAUTXW010002024.1, read on the forward strand.
CTTTTTGAAATTATGTTAATTAGCTCTAATTAATGTAAACAAAACAAAAACCAACATGAAGATAAAGCAAACATTCCATATTTTAAAAAGAACTTAGAAGTTTATTTTTGTTTGGGCTGTTTTGCCTCCTAGAATACCGATAATGCTTTTATATGGAAAAAGATAAAATAAATTTGAATCGATTCATCGTTTTTTAAAAGGTTATTGAAAAATTCGACATAGAATTTGAAAATTGTAAACGCAGCGGGAGATTAAATTAGCAATAACTTCATCAGAAATATTTTTTTTTAGGTTCCGGAGTTGCGACTAATATTTCCCAATGGGTCGCTCATTTTCCCACCATTCTCTAATGACCGCTACCGCCACGATATACACACTGCCATCTACAGGTGTAAACTAAAAAGTTCTCTGGGTGTTGTACTGAGCAGAGAAGTTCACGTCAAAGCAGGTAAATATAATTATTTGCAATTAGGGGTGGCCAAACAGTCGACTGCATCAAGAAAATACATTTTTTCGCTTATCATTGCCGGAGGTTACCTGATAACTTTCTTTGTGGGTAATTGTATCTATTTGTAGCGCCTAAATTTCAGAAAGAAACAAATAAACAACAGTCTATATATATATATATATATATATATATATATATATATATATATATATATAATGTGTTTTCATTCCGGGTGTACATCCGTTCACTACTGTCGTTCTGAAAAGAACAGTTTTGCTGACGTTTCGCCAAAATCACATTTGGCATTTTCGAAGCTTTCTTTCTCGCGTCCGAATAGAGACTGAAGTGTTGGTGACTGCGACGCTTCCTTTATAGCCCCACTCGGGGCCGAAGGTTATATCTGCGCAGGCGTTGGTCGTTATTTATGTTTTCTGGATGGTGCTGTTGTTGTTGCGCTAATTGCGCTTGAGTTTTTGCGATTTTAGATTTGTCTATTATTGCCTTCCATACTGTTGGTAGTTTTAATGATTCGTCCCTTTTATTTAAATCACCTTGCTTTTCAATTTCTATGGCTTCTCGGATTATTCTGGTCTTATAATGTTCTATATTGGCAATCTCCCTACAGTTATCGAAATTTATTTTATGGCCGGTTTCCTGATGATGTAGGAATAAAGCTGAGGTTGTTTGTTTATTTCTGATGCTGAGTTTATGCTCTTCCACTCTTGCTGATATTCGCCTGTTAGTTTGCCCTACGTACAACTTTTCACAGTCCTGGCACGGAATACTGTACACTCCGTGGTTTTCCAGTTTGATTTTATCTTTTGGGTTTCCGAGTAGTTTACCTATAGTTGTTTGTGGCTTGTGTATTGTTTGTATGTTGTGTTTCCTCAGAATTCTTCCAATTCTGTCTGTTGTGCCTTTTACATATGGTAAGACTACTCGTTGCTTTCCCGGTTCATATTTTTTGTTGTTCGTTGTTCGGGAAACTTGTGCATTAATAGCTTTCTCTATGGTGCGATTTGTGTAGCCATTTTTCTTTAAAACACTAGATATTACCTTAAGTTCGTTTTGTCTCGTCTGTGTTTCAGTTAGTCGCACGGATGTAGATATTAGAGTATTTGCCACAGCTTGAATTTGTGCTGGGTGATGATGTGATTTTGCATTTAAATATCTGTCTGTATGTGTTGGTTTTCTATACACGGTGTATTCGAAATGTCCGTTATGTAGTTTTGTGACCAAAACATCTAAAAATGGTAGTTTGTTGTTTTCCTCTAACTCTAGAGTAAATTGTATTCTGGGGTGGATTGAATTTACGTGAGTCAGAAATTTTTCGAGCTCTGCATGACCATGCTGCCATATAATAAATATGTCATCCACATAACGAATCCATAATTTGGGTTTTAAACTTGCTTTCTCAAGAGCTTCTTTCTCGAAGTATATCATAAATAAATTCGCGACTACTGGTGATAGCGAGGACCCCATTGGAGCACCATCTATTTGTTTATACATTTGCCCGTTGAAAGAAAAATAAGTAATTTTGCTCCGAGAGTTCTATTATATGTGCCTGGAAATCCTCGTTCATAGCAATCTTGTCCAATGCTTCGTCGATGGGAATACTGGGATATAACGATTTGACATCTAGGCTTGCTATGATGTCGTTTTTTTCAAGGACGATATCTCGTATAATTCGAGTGAAATGCTCCGAGTTTTTTACAAATGAATCAGCTTTTTCTACAGTTGGTTGCATAATTTCAGAAAGGTATTTCTCCAGTTTTTGTAGCGGCGAATTAACAGCACTAACAATAGGTCTGATAGGCGCGCCTGGTTTGTGTATTTTTGGTAAACCATAGAGTTTAGGACATCTGCTCGACTTTTCCCGTGGTATGATTTTTTGTTGAATTTCGGGGTTTATTGGTGAACTTTTTATTTTATTTTTAGTTGTTTTTTCTAGGTACGTTGTCGGGTCCCTTGGAACAGGCCTATAACAATTGTCTTGTAGGATATCCTGCATTTTTTGTACGTAATCTTGAGTATTCATAACCACAGTTGCGTTTCCTTTATCTGCTGGAAGGATTGTGATGTTTTTATTTTTTCGGAGGTTTATTAGGGCCCTTTGTTCAGTGGCATTTAGGTTTTGTTTTGGTGTTTTGCTTGATCTTAAAATTCTTGCCACCTCTTGTCGAATCTCCTCTGCTTTTGTTTCTTCAGAGGAGTCAAGGACAGCTTCCACTCCAGCTATTATTTCTTCTTTAGGGATTTCCTTAGGAGATATCGCAAAATTAAAACCCTTACTCAGTACGGATTTTTCACTTTCTGAGAGACTGTAGGATGATATATTATGTACTAATTTATCGACGTCTACTGACGATCTTTGTGGCGGACTCGACTTTCTTAGAAGATTGTCATACTTTTTCGAAAGTTTATCTGTCTTAATATTCTTATTTGTTTCTGTTCGCCAAAAAGCCAAAGTTTCTATGCGATTCCACAATAAAGGGTGAATGATGTTACTTAGTTTAAGGTGTAACTTTAAAAGTTCTTTCTCTGTCTCGGCTAGTTGTTTTCTAGTTTGATGGATTTGTTCTTTTAATAACGCCTTACTAGCATTTTGAAGTACGGTGTTAGTTTTTCTAGTTTTAGTATGATAAGACAACCGTGTAAAAGTAGGAAGTAAATCGCTGTCACGACACTTAATTTGAAAGGTTAGATCACATAAAAGATTAGTTTTCTTACCTCTCAGTCTCTCATACATCTTGATTGTCTTGAAAATCTCCTCCCCGTAGAGGTGTATAGTGTTGATTTTTACTCCTTCACGGATGGAAAAATACAATGTGTTTTCATTCCGGGTGCATGCATGACCATGCTGCCATATAATAAATATGTCATCCACATAACGAATCCATAATTTGGGTTTTAAACTTGCTTTCTCAAGAGCTTCTTTCTCGAAGTATATCATAAATAAATTCGCGACTACTGGTGATAGCGAGGACCCCATTGGAGCACCATCTATTTGTTTATACATTTGCCCGTTGAAAGAAAAATAAGTATTTTTGAGGCAATGCTCCGGGAGTTCTATTATATGTGCCTGGAAATCCTCGTTCATAGCAATCTTGTCCAATGCTTCGTCGATGGGAATACTGGGATATAACGATTTGACATCTAGGCTTGCTATGATGTCGTTTTTTTCAAGGAGGATATCTCGTATAATTCGAGTGAAATAATAAATATAAATAGGATATAAAAGAATATAAAAGGAAGCGTCGCAGTCACCAACACTTCAGTCTCTATTCGGACGCGAGAAAGAAAGCTTCGAAAATGCCAAATGTGATTTTGGCGAAACGTCAGCAAAACTGTTCTTTTCAGAACGACAGTAGTGAACGGATGTACACCCGGAATGAAAACACATTGTATTTTTCCATCCGTGAAGGAGTAAAAATCAACACTATACACCTCTACGGGGAGGAGATTTTTGATGACAATCAAGATGTATGAGAGACTGAGAGGTAAGAAAACTAATCTTTTATGTGATCTAACCTTTCAAATTAAGTGTCGTGACAGCGATTTACTTCCTACTTTTACACGGTTGTCTTATCATACTAAAACTAGAAAAACTAACACCATACTTCAAAATGCTAGTAAGACGTTATTAAAAGAACAAATCCATCAAACTAGAAAACAACTAGCCGAGACAGAGAAAGAACTTTTAAAGTTACACCTTAAACTAAGTAACATCATTCACCCTTTATTGTGGAATCGCATAGAAACTTTGGCTTTTTGGCGAACAGAAACAAATAAGAATATTAAGACAGATAAACTTTCGAAAAAGTATGACAATCTTCTAAGAAAGTCGAGTCCGCCACAAAGATCGTCAGTAGACGTCGATAAATTAGTACATAATATATCATCCTACAGTCTCTCAGAAAGTGAAAAATCCGTACTGAGTAAGGGTTTTAATTTTGCGATATCTCCTAAGGAAATCCCTAAAGAATCCCAAAAGCAGAGGAGATTTGACAAGAGGTGGCAAGAATTTTAAGATCAAGCAAAACACCAAAACAAAACCTAAATGCCACTGAACAAAGGGCCCTAATAAACCTCCGAAAAAATAAAAACATCACAATCCTTCCAGCAGATAAAGGAAACGCAACTGTGGTTATGAATACTTAAGATTACGTACAAAAAATGCAGGATATCCTACAAGACAATTGTTATAGGCCTGTTCCAAGGGACCCGACAACGTACCTAGAAAAAACATCTAAAAATAAAATAAAAAGTTCACCAATAAACCCCGAAATTCAACAAAAAATCATACCACGGGAAAAGTCGAGCAGATGTCCTAAACTCTATGGTTTACCAAAAATACACAAACCAGGCGCGCCTATCAGACCTATTGTTAGTGCTGTTAATTCGCCGCTACAAAAACTGGAGAAATACCTTTCTGAAATTATGCAACCAACTGTAGAAAAAGCTGATTCATTTGTAAAAAACTCGGAGCATTTCACTCGAATTATACGAGATATCGTCCTTGAAAAAAACGACATCATAGCAAGCCTAGATGTCAAATCGTTATATCCCAGTATTCCCATCGACGAAGCATTGGACAAGATTGCTATGAACGAGGATTTCCAGGCACATATAATAGAACTCTCGGAGCATTGCCTCAAAAATACTTATTTTTCTTTCAACGGGCAAATGTATAAACAAATAGATGGTGCTCCAATGGGGTCCTCGCTATCACCAGTAGTCGCGAATTTATTTATGATATACTTCGAGAAAGAAGCTCTTGAGAAAGCAAGTTTAAAACCCAAATTATGGATTCGTTATGTGGATGACATATTTATTATATGGCAGCATGGTCATGCAGAGCTCGAAAAATTTCTGACTCAAGTAAATTCAATCCACCCCAGAATACAATTTACTCAGAGTTAGAGGAAAACAACAAACTACCATTTTTAGATGTTTTGGTCACAAAACTACATAACGGACATTTCGAATACACCGTGTATAGAAAACCAACACATACAGACAGATATTTAAATGCAAAATCACATCATCACCCAGCACAAATTCAAGCTGTGGCAAATACTCTAATATCTAGATCCGTGCGACTAACTGAAACACAGACGAGACAAAACGAACTTAAGGTAATATCTAGTGCTTTAAAGAAAAATGGCTACACAAATCGCACCATAGAGAAAGCTATTAATGCACAAGTTTCCCGAACAACGAACAACAAAAAATATGAACCGGGAAAGCAACGAGTAGTCTTACCATATGTAAAAGGCACAACAGACAGAATCGGAAGAATTCTGAGGAAACACAACATACAAACAATACACAAGCCACAAACAACTATAGGTAAACTACTCGGAAACCCAAAAGATAAAATCAAACTGGAAAACCACGGAGTGTACAGTATTCCGTGCCAGGACTGTGAAAAGTTGTACGTAGGGCAAACTAACAGGCGAATATCAGCAAGAGTGGAAGAGCATAAACTCAGCATCAGAAATAAACAAACAACCTCAGCTTTATTCCTACATCATCAGGAAACCGGCCATAAAATAAATTTCGATGGGTGTAGGGAGATTGCCAATATAGAACATTATAAGACCAGAATAATCCGAGAAGCCATAGAAATTGAAAAGCAAGGTGATTTAAATAAAAGGGACGAATCATTAAAACTACCAACAGTATGGAAGGCAATAATAGACAAATCTAAAATCGCAAAAACTCAAGCGCAATTAGCGCAACAACAACAGCACCATCCAGAAAACATAAATAACGACCAACGCCTGCGCAGATATAACCTTCGGCCCCGAGTGGGGCTATAAAAGGAAGCGTCGCAGTCACCAACACTTCAGTCTCTATTCGGACGCGAGAAAGAAAGCTTCGAAAATGCCAAATGTGATTTTGGCGAAACGTCAGCAAAACTGTTCTTTTCAGAACGACAGTAGTGAACGGATGTACACCCGGAATGAAAACACATTGTATTTTTCCATCCGTGAAGGAGTAAAAATCAACACATATATATATATATATATATATATATATATATATATATATATATATATATATATATATATATATATATATATATATATATATATATATATATATATATATATATATATATATATATATATATATATATATATATATATATATATATATATATATATATATATATATATATATATATATATATATATATATATATATATATATATATATATATATAAATCAGAATTTTCTTTAACCGTATATTTATACGTGGGTACTTTATATTCTTGGGTAAAGGTTATTTATACAAACACAAATTTTTCACAATTCAACGTTTCACTCATTGTGTTGAGCTTTTTCAAGATTTATTGTTGTTGTTGCGTTTCCTTTTTATCTGAAAATGTTTGTTTTTTTCAATAAAATTATAGCACATTACATACATATAACCGGAAACATTAAGCATCAAATACATAAAAGGTCCTAGTTCTATTTTTTTTTCGTTTAAAATAACCTATATACTATTGGTGACAACGAGCATAAAATAGTACTTGTGATTTGGTAAAATAAATTATCTGGATTTGACTAGAAAACATATTTGGGTACAACGATTTAAATAAAATTTTATCTATAATACACATTAGTTTTTAATTTATTTAAAGGGTACGTACCTTATAGAAACGATCTTCATTGTGGATAGTTTATGTAGTGAATGATATTAGATTGATTGGTTTTAAATACTGTACAATTTTTCGTTTATAAAAAATGCAGCATTTATCTTTTGTTTGGTGTCTGTGAAAATAAATATTGTTATTTCTATTGGATATACGGGGATTTTAAAAATATATACAGGGGAGTAGAAAAGTTGAGAATTTGAGTTTCGATTTTTTTATTATTTATTTAAATTAAGTTAAAATCAATTTGGCTCAGACCACATATATCTTTTTTGTCACTAGCTGCTGAAACCTCTTTTTTTATTTCTATCATTTCTTTGAATTTTAGTCTATGATTATATTTGTCTTGTGCTAAATACACTAAAAATGCTTCTACAGCCCTACATAAATATGAACATACAACAAAACATGAATTTAATTTTAAGGAAACCAAGATTTTATATATATATATATATATATATATATATATATATATATATATATATATATATATATATACAGGGTGTCGGGAAAATGTGGGAGATCTCTCGGACTCAGATAGAACATTAAAAAAAGATGACAAGTTCCCATAAATTTTTTTCCTAGCGGCCCTCCCTACGGAGATACGGCCCCCTAAAGGACCCCACTGGAAATCGGTTTTTCTAGAATAACTTTTAAACGACTCAATATAATTTAACGAAAATTTAATATGATAAACAGTAGTAAGGACCTCTCAAAATGCTTCCCTTAAAACATAATTAGCTTGTTTAGTTTACCAGGGACGGACTAGATTGTACATTTTAACGCTCAAATTTTTAACACCCTGTATGATAAGGAGTTAAAAAAAATTAATTTGGATACCTTGAACATTAAGCTAAAGAAAAGGTGCTCTTGTTCATTGTCGATAAAATGAACCGTTTTCGAGAAAAAAAAATAATAAAAGAATACAACTTTGGGAGTATTAAATATGTTTTGATCCTGAACAACCTAATACGCTAAATAGAAAAAAGTCAATTAAAAACTTCATAAGTGGGTTCAACATGTGCTCCGTGATTTGTGATGCACTCGCGGGCACGACGAATAGAGGACTGCTGTACTCGCCACAACAACCCAGCATTGTTCCTTATCATATCGCAATGAAACGTGATTCTCTGTAAAAGTTCCTCCCTAGTAGCAACCGGAGAGGAATACACCAAGGTTTTGAGATGACCCCACAGGTAGAAATCCATTGGCGTTAGGTCGGGAGACCGTGGAGGCCAGGCAATGGGACCTCCTCTGCCTATCCAACGGTTTCCATAGACGTTATTTAGGTGGTCCCGTACAGCAACGCTAAAATGGGGTGGGGCTCCATCATGCATAAAATGCATCCTTTGGCGGGTTTCAAGTGGCAAATGCTCTATTGAATCTAGAAAAGCGTTCTGAAGGAACTCTAAATAAAGTTCACCATTCAATCGTGCCGGTAATACGCATGGTCCAATGAAAAAATTGCCGATTATTCCTGCCCAAACATTAATGGATTGAAACTGATGTTGATGATGATGAACGACAGTGGCATGAGGGTTTTCATCAGCCCATACATGCGAGTTATGTAAATTTACAATACCATCTTTGGTAAATCCTGCTTCATCGGTAAAAAGAATAATGCTAATGAAGTTTGGGTTTGTTCGTTGTTGATCTAACAACCAGTTTGCGAACTGGATTCTTCGAGGAAAATCTTCAGGAAGTAGTTGATGCACTTTTTGCAGATGATAAGGGTATAACAACTGTTCTTTAAGTACTTCAGCAACTGTACTTTTTGACACATGAAGCTGCGCGGCTAATATTCGAGTGCTTATTGAGGGAGTATCAGCTACAGTATCCAAAATATCTTCCTCCAATTGCACCGTACGTACTGTTCTCCTCACACCAGCATCAGTACTCCTTTTCCCAAAACTTCCTAAGAATAATTAATGAACGTCAATAATGTTACCTTATTAATTGAGAATTGCCCACCAGTTTCTCTTAGACGTTGGTCAATTCGCTGAAATGTTTTCTCATTTGGAATATTGCGATTAGGATATCTTTCTCCATACAACCTTCTTGCTTCATAAGCATTGCAAGATGCAAGTCCGTACATAAGATGCATATCTGCATACTCACTAAATGTGTATCCCATTATCGAATTAAATTTACCAAGGTATTCAAAATTTAATAAATTAATATCGAAGTAGGTACAAAAAGATCAACGTGTCAAGAAGATTTCAAATGCACACGTCAATGCGAGATTATTTATTTCGTACCATAGTAACGTTTGTAAAAAAGTGCATTCTTTAATACTGATAAATAAACAATAATAAAACATTAATACTTTTATTATTTTTTTTCTCGAAAACGGTTCATTTTATCGACAATGAACAAGAGTACCTTTTCTTTAGCTTAATGTTCAAGGTATCCAAATTTATTTTTTTTAACTCCTTATCATACAGGGTGTTAAAAATTTGAGCGTTAAAATGTACAATCTAGTCCGTCCCTGGTAAACTAAACAAGCTAATTATATTTTAAGGGAGTATTTTGAGAGGTCCTTACTACTGTCTATCATATTAAATTTTCGTTAAATTATATTGAGTCGTTTAAAAGTTATTCTAGAAAAACCGATTTCCAGTGGGGTTCTTTAGGGGGCCGTATCTCCCTAGGGAGGGCCGCTAGGAAAAAAATTTATGGGAACTTGTCATCTTATTTTTTAATGTTCTATCTGAGTCCGAGAGATCTCCCACATTTTCCCGGACACCCGGTATATAACGTTTAACATTCCTGAAAGAATCTTTGGCATTTGGACTAGTTCTTGCATTTGTCAAGGACTGAAACAATAGGAAAAGACAACAGTTTTAACAAAACCGACAGTATTTCGGAAATTGAGTTAAAAAACAACACCTTGTTAAGTAAAAAATATAAAATAGGACATCACTTACTTGGACATTTGGACAGACATAATAAAATTATAAAACAATAGATACATTAAACACTTTATTTAAAATAAGTGAAACTGCACTTTAAAACTAATAGATTTTATAAATATTTAACCCGTGTTAGGCAGATAATTGTTTACCACTGAGCTTGATAGAATTCGCCTTTAAAGTCAAGCGTATCTTGTGTGTTTTTTTTTGGTATTTTATTTTCCTTGGTGTTTATATTGGGTTCCGTTCTTGCAAAGTTGATTGATTACAGTAGAGTTATGTAATTAGGTGTTTTTAGTACTAGAAAATATTAGGTTTGAATTAAATTATGATAAAGTTGGCTTAACTTTTGTTTGTCGGTTTTCTAATTACATGCATTTTTATTTTTTTCTATATGTACCATTTCGTAAAATTCCCTTCTTTTCGTGTTTGGCTCTGTTTTTAAAATTTTTGTATTTTCCTAATTAAATGTATCGTCTAGTTGGGTCATATGTTCCGTGAGAACTGTTTTGTTTCGTTAGTCGGCTTATAAGTCTGTTTTTAAGATGTTGGCTGGTCTGACCTATATATACTTTATTGCAATTTTGACACGGTATTTACCGTGTCTACTAGAATTTGAATTAAGTAAATTGTGTGCTTTGTAACATACGGTTATATCATATTATTATTATTACGATATTTAAAGACACTTTGTAGTTTCTTTGATATCCTTGGAATATAACGCAATGATAAAAACTTTTTTTTAAAATAGAGTCATTTTTCTGGGTAGTTATTCAATCTTAAGTTGTCTTTATTGCAATATATCTACATTTTGGGTCGGACAAAATGATAGCTCTATCAGCTAGGCCTATTGCGAGGTTTTTTTTTGTGGTTTTTTGGGTTTTTTTTTGGGTGTTGGGAGTGAAAATTTAGGTATCTACCTGACCAGGTTTCTTTGGTTTTCCTCATAGTGACCATTTTCTTGTTTTTATTGTAAATAGTTAAATCTAAAAAGTTGATTTTAATGGCAGTTCAATATTAAGATTTTTAATAACTGTCTCTTCTAGGTCTTCGAGTACTAGCTGGGCTATGGTAATGAATATTGGTGTACCCATTGCACATCCTTAGATTTGTTTATAGAGAAACGATCATTAAATAAAAAATATCTTGAATTTAAAGTTAGGTTTATGACTTTGAGAAATTAAGTTAGTGGGATGTCAGTATATTTTTGAACTCTTAACCATTGTTTTTTTATTACTTCTTCTGCTAGTGTTACAGGTACATTAGACAATAAAATATGATTGTTAGATATCGTAAAATTTTTATTTTAGATTTAAATTGCCACGAGTCTTTTATGTAGTATGTGTTTTGATTTACGACATTCTTTAAAATATTTTTTAAGAATTATATATATATATATATATATATATATATATATATATATATAATATATATATATATATATATATATATATATATATATATATATATATATATATATATATATATATATATATATATATATATATATATATATATATATATATATATATATATATATATATATATATATATATATATATATATATATATATATATATATATATATATATATATATATATATATATATATATATATATATATATATATATATATATATATATATATATATATATATATATATATATATATATATATATATATATATATATATATATATATATATATATATATATATATATATATATATATATATATATATGTATATATATATATATATATATATATATATATATATATATATATATATATATATATAAATATATATATATGTACAGGGTGAGTCGGGAGGATCGCCCCAAACTCCAGGAGTGTGTGAAAGATACTGATTTAAAAAAACTCATATTTTCTTATTCGATTTTCATTTGTTTTTATATGATTTCAAGCATAATTCCATACATACAACATAATAATTATAGGGTGCTTAGAAATCAAAATAAGTTAATGTTCCATTTACTGGTACTATACCTGTCAGTGTCATTTTTGAATTCGTACCTGTCAGTGTCATTTTTGAATTCGAGCTGTTGAACATATTCCAAAATGCCGAATTTTTACTCACACTTAGAGTATGCGAATATGATATTTGTTTATGGTTTTTGCAATGGGAATGCTACAGCTGCTGCTGAAGAATATCGTCAACGATTCCCATTTCAACGTCATCCTGATAAGAAAGTATTTATGAGAGTTTTCAACAAACTATGCGAAAGCGGAACACTTCCCAGTGCCAACACAACTTCTGAAAGAGCTACTCAACAAACTTTAGAAGAAGTAGAAAATATTCTGGACCTAGTAGAAGAAGATGCAACCATCAGTTCACGCAGAATGGCTGCTCAGTTGGACATTCCACAAAAAAGAGTGATAAATACGCTCCACGAGCAAGGTTTGTATCCTTACCACTTACAAAAAATCCAACACCTACAGCCAGAAGATTTTGCCAAACGTATGGAGTTTTGTCGGTGGATAGACAATAATCGTCATCTTATATCGCGCATACTTTTCACGGACGAAGCAACATTTACTCGTGACGGTATTAATAATAGTCGCAATTGCCATGTCTGGTCAGAGGAAAATCCGCATGCAACAGTCGAGAGCAACTTTCAACATAGGTTCTCGGTAAACGTATGGTGTGGTATGATAGATAGTTATGTCATTGGCCCTTTTATTTTGGAAAATCGCCTCACAGGGGACTACTATTGTGAATTTCTCGAAAATGAATTACAAGGACTACTGGAGGATGTTCCCCTAAACATCAGAAGGCAAATGTACTTCCAGCATGATAGAGCTCCAGCACATTTCGCACATCAAGTCAGGCAACACTTAGACGGGAGGTTTCCAAGGCGTTGGATTGGTCGCGGTGGTCCTATTATTTGGCCTCCAAGATCTCCTGACCTCACTCCACTCGATTTCTGTTTATGGGGCTGGTTAAAAAATGAAGTGTACAAAGTGAGAGTGGACACTCGAGAAGCACTTATTCAGCGTATCAGAAATATTGCAGATGAAATTAAAGAAAGGCATGAGGCAATTAGAAGAGCAACAGGTGCCCTAGGTAGACGAAGCCGAAAATGTTTAGAGCTCAATGGGGGCATTTCTGAACATTTAATGTGGTGAAATCTAATGATTGAAACGTTAATTTGTTAGATCTTGTTTATATTCTAATTTATGCTGTAAGTTGAAAACAAATGAGAATCGAATAAGAACATATGAGTTTTTTTAAATCAGTATCTTTCATAGAACACACTCCTGGAGTTTGGGGCGATCCTCCCGACTCACCCTGTATATATATATATATATATATATATATATATATATATATATATATATATATATATATATATATATATATATATATATATATATATATATATATATATATATATATATATATATATATATATATATATATATATATATATATATATATATATATATATATATATATATATATATATATATATATATATATATATATATATATATATATATATATATATATATATATATATATATATATATATATATATATATATATATATATATATATATATATATATATATATATATATATATATATATATATATATATATATATATATATATATATATATATATATATATATATATATATATATATATATATATATATATATATATATATATATATATATATATATATATATATATATATATATATATATATATATATATATATATATATATATATATATATATATATATATATATATATATATATATATATATATATATATATATATATATATATATATATATATATATATATATATATATATATATATATATATATATATATATATATATATATATATATATATATATATATATATATATATATATATATATATATATATATATATATATATATATATATATATATATATATATATATATATATATATATATATATATATATATATATATATATATATATATATATATATATATATATATATATATATATATATATATATATATATATATATATATATATATATATATATATATATATATATATATATATATATATATATATATATATATATATATATATATATATATATATATATATATATATATACATATTCGTATAATTTTTACGACCAAGAACCGCACAGAAATTGAAATTTCTGTTTCTCTTTTATATATATATATATATATATATATATATATATATATATATATATATATATATATATATATATATATATATATATATATATATATATATATATATATATATATATATATATATATATATAGATATATATATATATAAATAAATGGTGCCCCATATATTATGAATGCAGTTTACATGGATCTCGTAAAACGGAAAAAATACGTCGTGGATTAAATTAGAAAAAAGTTGCGTAATCTAATGTCAAAATATGTCTCTGAGAAATTTACAAAAGTAGTTCCGGAAATATTCGTAAAAAAACAAATTTTGCCATAATTTAAACATAATAATACTTCATTGTAGGTCATATGATTTTGCTAGAAAGAATTCGTTTAGGGCGGATGTACCCCACTGTGTTAAGAGTTTGACAACCACTGGAAAACCGGCACAGTTAATATTTCGAGGAAAGCTTATTAACTTTCAAGCAAATTTGGTGTTGACGTCTTGAATTGTTAGATACAAACTTGAATTAATTTTGGGTAATTGCCACTGCCCGGCACAGCTTTGATTCTGTTAAAGGGGGCCTCCCATTCGTGGTATATCGTACGCGTCCGGGTCTCCTACTATTTATATTAACTTATAATGTTGAAATCATATACACAAAGGCAAATGACTCCCACTTTACAAACAACCAACGATGATATTTTATGTCATGCTAAAATATGTTTTTGGGGGATATACTAGTCGAAAAGATGCGTCATTTAAAATTAGAATAGGAAGAAAGGTAGTCAAAACATGTAGATAAAAGACTAAGAGATAGATTTCTTGCCAACTACGCCTCTGGGGATACATTTTCAAATCGAATTAGCTCACCTCAAAACAATAAGTCCAGTGCGGTATTGAATTTATAATGCGAAGCGGTCTCTTTTCCGTAATAAAGGGAGTCGTCTGTGCCAAATAACTGTAAAAATTAGGGGTAATAAAAGACACGAATCACTGAACGTTCGCCAGATGTAATCCAGTCGGACGGTGGCCATGAACGATCCAGAAATTAACTGCCTTTGATCCCGATTTATAACCCGAAATGAGGTTTAGGCTCTCACGAGAATTACAGAAAGATCCGGTGGATTGGATACAGAGAAAAATAACCGGGAATTCGACACAGAAATTAAAAGTGTTAATTAGATTTGATCTAGATATTCGGAAAATTTTAATGCTGGAGCTTAATTGGAATTAAAGGTATTCACGTGCAACTGAACTGATTTGCTTGCTCTTTTTTTTAATTGCTTGATTTACCAATGAAACGGTAAAGGGTATATAACAGGAAGCGGGTGGATTACAAGATTTTTTAATGAAAAAGTGCTGACCCGATAGTCTTCAAATTTTGGTCAAAAATTAAGGGTCATATTGGGATGACCTGGTAATATTTTGGTAAAAATCCAATATGACGAAACAAAATGACGACCTAATGAAATTTCAAAAAAATGTATTATTAAAAAACTACATATCCAATTTGTCTCAAATTTTGCAACAACATCAAGTATTATGTTGGAAACAACTGGTAACATTTTGGTACGCATCCATTATGGCGGAACAAATAAAATAATTAAATATTCAGCTTGAAAAACTGCTAATGGTTTGATTTCAAATCGTGTGCCATAACTAATAGTGGTATAGGGGTCAACTCGTAAAATGGCCGTACAAAATGGCGGCCAAATAAAATGTTTGTAATCGTGAAAAAAATCACCCTCTCACGTTTTACACATCTTTACGTTTCAGCATATCTAGATGCCAAAAAAAGTGTTTTATCTATACCGTCGGCCTGTTTGTCGGTCTATTTGTCAGTTCTCGGCATACTATAAAAACTAACCTGATTGACTTCAAATTTTGACCAAAAATTAAGAGGTCATATGAGGATGATCTAGTAATATTTTGGTAAAAATCCAGTTTGGCAAAACAAAATGGCAGCCTAGTGAAATGTTAAAAAAATTATTATGAATATTTTGCATAAACATCAAGTATCATGTTGTAATCAACTGGTAAAATTTTAATACGAATTCAAGATAGCGAAAAAAAAGGGCATTACAATAAAATATATAAAAATTAAGCCTGAAATAACTACTTAATGGATTGATTTCAAATTGTGTACCATTACTAATTGTGGTATAACAATCAACTAGTAAAACTGTGTTACTAATTCAAGATGGCGTAACAAAAAGGCGGCCAAATGAAATGTTTGTAATGGGAAAAAATCACCCGCTCAGGTTTTACATATCTTCACGTTTTAACGTTCCTAGATACCAAAAAACATGTCTGTCGGTCTGTCTGTCTGTCTGTCTGTCAGTTCGCGACGTAGCTGAAATACTACTTATCCCATTGTCTTCTAATTTTGACAAAAAATGAAGGGTCATATGGGGATGGCCTAGTAATATTTTGGTAAAGATCCAATATGGCGGAATACTTTAAAAAAATTAAATTGTCCACGTTTCGAAACTTTATTGTTGCATCCTCAGGACACATATATAGAATCTATATACTGCATGAAATTCATATTATCAGCCATTACCTCAGTTGGTCCGGAGATATTTCCCAGGTATTAAATTTTTAAATGTTATGTTAGAGTGGTATATTATTTGGGGTTGTGATCCAGTAAAAAACAAAAGAATATTTTTTAAATGTCGACGTTTCGCAACTTTATTGTTGCATCCTCAGGAAACATAGATTTTATATCCTGCATGAAACTCATATTATCAGTATACCTACTCCGTTGGTTGGCAAATATTTACCAGATATTAAGTTTCTAAATGGTTTTCGATAACGATCCTCTTGTTGTTATGTTAGAGTGGTGTATTTATTTGGGGTTAGGATCCAGTAAATAAAACAAATGTCTTTTTTTTTAAATTGCCGACATTTCGCAACGTTATTCATTCGTTCGTAGATATTTCCCATGTATTTAGTTTCTAAATGTTTTTGTTGATGATCTTTTTGTTATGTTAGAGTAGTTTATATATAGATAAAGACTGATAATATGGGTTTCACGCAGGATATATAATCTATATGTGTGTCCTGTGGATACAACTACTTATCCAATTTGTTTCAAATTTTACAAAAACATCAAGTATTATGGTAACATTTTGGTACGAATCCAAGATGACCGAGCAAATTAGTAAAATTACTTGACAAAATATTTAAAAATTCAGCCTGAAAAACTGCATAAAGGTTTGATATCAAATTGTGTGCCATAACTAACTGTGGTATAAGGATCAACTCGTAAAATTGTGGTACTAATTCAAATGGCCGAACAAAATAAACATGTAACAATAAAGTTGCTAAACGTCCACAATTAAAAAAAAGTCTTTTGTTTTTTTTTACTGGATCCTAACCACAAATAAGAGACCACTCTAATATAACAAAAGGTAGCGAAACAAAATAGCAACCAAATAAAATGTTTAAGAAATCTTGTTGAACTGACTTTTTGCAGAAAAATTAAATGTGAAAATGGGATAAACTGGTACGAATCCAATATGCCGTAGCAAAATGGCTGTATGTGTGTGTAATGTAAAAACTACTTGTTGAATTTATTTTAAATTACGCCCAAAAGTCAAGTATGGTATAGGTAGAAAGAAACTGATAAAATATTGGTAGGAATCCAATATTATGGAACAAAATGGCGCCCAATAAAAATGTTTGAAAAGACAGTATATGTTACGTATATATACTGTTACTATGTACCGAAGTAAACTGGGTCACACTTCACTATTCCAAACAAATGGAAAAAAATATAACGGGGGAAGTTCTGGATAAAGGTCTCTCCACATTTAATTATATAAATAATTATTTAAAATATGAAAATCAAAATTTTGTAACAGATTTTTTTTTCTTTCACCTTTTGATTGTTACAGATCTTTACGTTTTGGTCTCTCATTTCCGCTATTTTAGCAGTCTGTCGGACAGTCTGTGCGTGGTATGGCTCAAAAACTACTTATCTGCCTTACTTCAAATTTGGCTCCAAAAAAATCAAGGGTTATATAAGGCCGAAATGGAAATATTTTGGTTAAAATCCAATATGGCGGAACAAAATGGTTTTATGCTCACAGCACAACTGATTTTTCACTTATGGTATATTGTTTTTTACAATCTTTTATTAAACTTTACTTGCCTCTCTGTGATATCTTATAGGTACTTACCCAATCAACATACATACATAATTCTATTAAATCGTCAGCGTTTTTCCAATATTAATAAATGCTTCCTGAAATAACTAGACTAAGAAAACTTCCATTTGTGTAAATAAAGCACCACTGTCTTTTCAACATGGCACTAAAGATTTATTTTTTATTATTACATTATTTTTGTTTTTTAACTATTTATTTTTGTAATTTTAATGTAAATAAAAAGGTGTTATTCTCAAAAAAAAACTAAATAATTACAAAATTTACTTAAAAAAAAATTATAATTATTATAGTTTTATTTTAAAGTAAAGTATATTTTATATCATATTAAAACAACACTAATAATAATTTTTTTCATTGAGGACATATATATTAAAAATAAAAAATTAATAATTAAACTTATTTTTTCTCTAAAAAAACTGCTTTTGTAATTATTTAGTTTTTTTTTTATATAACCGCTTTTGTCTTTACATTTAATTATATAAATAAATATTTAAAGAATAAAAAACCAGTTTTTGTCAAAATTTTTATTTTTTAGATATGTAATAGTCATCTTTACGTTGTAGATCCCGAAAAACATGATGTGTCATTACCGTCGATCTGTCGGTCTGCCTATGCCCGGCATAGCTCAAAAACTACTTATCCGATTTACTTCAAATTTGACTCCAAAATACAGGGGGACATGCGGATGAAATGGAAACATTTTGGTAAAAATCGAATATGGCAGAACAAAATAGCGGCCAAACAAAAGGTTATAAAATCAACTTGAAACTACTTATCCAAATAACTTTACATTTTGCACAAAGTGTGATGTAAGGATAAACTGATAATCTCATGACGGCTGAATTATTTTAAAACTCACATAGCTTAATATTAAAAATTTCCAATAATTGAAATAAATAATCATTACTCATTAGAAAAACAATATCCGGTTAAAGAAAGAAACAGACATTGCATTAAGTTCCAGTTCACAGATATAGATAATTTCACAAGGTAGTTACGATATATACATCACTGAGTGCACAGTGCTGGCCATCAAATTTTCATTACAAAATATACTTTCGAATATTCCTAAAATTAAATAGGGCGTTGAGGTGCGGTTTTCGAAACCTGTTAGCAATTTATTTAAAAAATTAATGAGTTGAGTCTGGTCAAGGACACAAATGCTATACTAAAAATGAAGCTCTAAAAAATCAAAGCAAAATATATTTTCAAAATTTAATCTAATAACACATTTCCTTTAAAGCTGAGTCAATTATTTCTTTTTCGAACGCAGTTTCAAATTGAATTTTGAGTTCGGTTCTGCAGCCTTATACCGGTCGGCAAACTAGCCAGGGCGATGGCCAACTAACAGCACAGCAGCCAGTAACGAAATCAGATTTGCGATTAAATTCGGCAGTTCTTTTTAAGCCGGAAAAGCTCCTTCGTCCCAGGATCCTTTATTGGATTCGGAGTTCGTGTATTGTGTAAATACGGAAAATTCTATTTTCTTTGGTAGCCGTTTATTGTTCGTGACTGCTGGTATAGTTTCATAGATTATATTTATTTCCGATAAAATAATAAAGATGTAGTCTGGTGGTCTTTTTAAGATTTACTAGACTGGATGTTTTATGTTACAGATTCACTAGAAACAAAGTTTTATATTGTAAACGATTGTTTTAGCTATTTTCCTATACAAGAAAAATTGCCTATATATATATATATATATATATATATATATATATATATATATATATATATATATATATATGTATATATATGTATATATTTATATATATAATATATGTTGATTCTTACTCCTTCACGGATGGAATACAATGTGCTTTCATTCCGTGTGTACATCCGTTCACTACTGTCGTTCTGAAAAGAAAAGAACAGTTTTGCTGACGTTTCGCCAAAATCATATTTGGCATTTTCGAAGCTTTCTTTCTCGCGTCCGAATATAGACTGAAGTGTTAGTGACTCCGCCGCTTCCTTTATACTGCCACCCGGTGCGCTTGATTTTTTGTGATTTTAGTTTTGTCGATTATTGTCTTCTATATTGTTGGTAGTTTTAATGATTCATCCATTTTATTTAAATCACCTTGGTTTTCAATTTCCATGGCTTCTCGAACTATTTTGGACCTATAATGATCTATATTGGTAATTTCCTTACACTCACCGAAATTTATTTTTTGATTACCATTTATTTTCTGGTCATGTATGAATAGAGCTAAGGTTATTTGTTTGTTTTTTATCCTGTCTATCTTTTAGGTTTCCGGGAAGGCAACAATTAGTCTTACCATATGTGCAACAAGTAGTTTTACCATATGTAAAAAGCACAACAGACAGAATCGGAAGAATTCTTAGAAAACACAACATTCAACTAATACACAAGCCACAAACAACCATTGGTGAACTACTTGGAATCCCAAAAGACAAAATCAAATTGGAAAACCACGGAGTATACATCATTCCATGGACTGTGAAAAGATGTACGTGGGGCAAACCAACAGGAGAATATCAGCAAGAGTACAAGAGCGTAAATTTAGCATCAGAGAAACAAACAACCTCAGCTCTATTCCTACATCATCAGGAAACCGGCCACAAAATAAATTTCGATAGGTGTAGGGAAATTGCCAATATAGATCATTATAAGACCAGAATAATCCGAGAAGCCATAGAAATTGAGAAACAAGGTGATCTATATAAAAGGAACGAATAATTAAAACTACCAACAGTATGGAAAACTGCGCAATTAGCGCAACAACAGATATAACCTTCAGCCCCGGGTGGGGGTATAAAGGAAGTGTCACTAACACTTTATTCTCTATTCGGACGCGAGGAAGAAAGTTTCGAAAATGCCGTCAAAAACGCGTTTAAAATGAAAATACAAACAACGCCTTGTTACTGTCAGATTCTCATATAGAGGCCATATTGCATATATGTAGTTTTAATTAAATCAATTTGATCCTTTGTATTTGCTATTAAACGATGATTTTAATTTAAACTATTTAGAGGTCGAGAGTGATAGGATTATTCTGGTCTTAATTTCAAACACTTCTTTTTCAGTATAGTCGGGGCTGAAGTTTATATAATTGTTGGCTACATGTGTGATTTTTCGAAAAAATTTATTTTAAAAATGGCCGGTTTGCTGATTTATATAGATCACCTAGAAAAGTTTTTCAATTTCTATGGCTTTTACGCTCTTGTACTCTTATAATGTAGATCAAATTGATTTTGGCAATTTTCCCTACACCTATATCAAATTCACAGTCCATGGCCGGTATACTCCGTGATTTAGGAATTGATTTTTTGATTCTCTGATGCTAGTTTACCAATGGTTGTTTGTGGCTTGTTGGTTTGCCCCACGTGAATGTTTTGTTTTCCATGGAATGATGTATTCGTTTTGCCAATTTGATTTTGTGCTTTTTTACATATGGTAAAACTATGGTTGTTTGTGGCATATTGGTTGAATGTTGTGTTTTCTAAATTCTTCCAATTCTGTCTGTTGTGCTTTTTTACCATATCATTAAACTTACTTGTTCCGGAAACCTAAAAGTCAGACAGGATAAAAAACAAACAAAATAACCTTAGCTCTATTCATACATGACCAGAAAATAAATGGTAATCAAAAAATAAATTTCGGTGAGGTGTAAGGAAATTACCAATATAGATCATTATAGGTCCAAAATAGTTCGAGAAAACCATGGAAATTGAAACCAAGGTGATTTAAAATAAAATGGATGAATCATTAAAACTACCAACAATATAGAAAGACAATAATCGACAAAAACTAAAATCACAAAAATCAAGCGCACCGGGTGGCGGTGTAAAGGAAGCGGCGGAGTCAGCTAACACTTCCGTATATTCAGACGAGAAGAAAGCTCGAAAATGCCAAATATAATTTCAGTAACGTAGGCAAAACTGTTCTTTTCTTTTTCAGAACGACAGTAGTGAACGGATGTACACACGGAATGAAAGCACATTGTATTCCATCCGTGAAGGAGTAAGAATCATATATATTATATATATAAATATATACATATATATATATATATATATATATATATATATATATATATATATATATATATATATATATATATATATATAGGCAATTTTCTTGTATAGGAAAATAGCTAAAACAATCGTTTACAATATAAAACTTTTTTTGTAGTGAATGTGTGACATAAAACATCCAGTAATAAATCTAAAAAGAACCACCAGAACTACATCTTTATTATTTTATCGGAAATAAAATATAATCTATGAAACTATACCCAGCAGTCACGAACAATAAACAGAATACCAAATAGAATTTTTCCGTATTTACACGATGCACGAACTCCGAATCCAATGGATCTGTGACGAGGGTTTTTGCAGCTAAAAGAAGTCCCAAAGTAATGGCAAATCTCATTTTCAAGGATTACTGGCTGCTGTGTCAGTTGGCCATGGCCCTCGTAGTTTTGCCGACCGTATGAGGCTGCAGAACCAAACTCAATTTGAAACTGCGTTGGAAAAAGAAATAGTGACTGCGGCAATGTATTATAATTTAAATTTAAAAATATATTTTGCTTTGATTTTTTAGACTTGCATTTTTAGTATAGCATTTGTGTCCTTGACCAGACTCAACTCATTAATTTTTTAAATAAATTGCTAACAGGTTTCAAAAACACGCACCTGATTAATTCCAGATATTCGAAAGTATATTTTGTAATGAAAATTTGATGGCCAGCACTGTAGCAGTGATGTATATATCGTAACTACTCCTTGTGAAATTATCTATATCTGTGAACTGGAACTTAATGCAATATGTGTCCTTCTTTCTTTAACCGGATATTGTTTTTCTAATGAGTAATGATTATTTATTTCAATTATTGGAAATTTTTAATATTAGCTTATGAAGTTTAAAATAATTCACCGTCATGAGATTATCAGTTTATCCTTACATCACACTTTGTGGAAATGCTTAAAGTTATTTGGATAAGTAGTTTCAATTTTATTTTTGTTTGGCCAGCTATTTTGTTCTGCCATATTTTTTTACCAAATGTTTCCGTTTTTCATCGCAGTTTTTGTATTTGGAGTCAAATTTGAAGTAAATCGGATAAGTAGTTTTGAGCCATGCCGGGCATAGGCAGACCAACGAGGTAATGACACATCATGTTTTTCGGGATCTACAACGTAAAGATAGATTACATATCTAAAATAAAAATTTTGACAAAACTGGTTTTTTATTCTTTAAATATTTATTTATATAATTAAATGTAAAGACAAAAGCGGTTATATAAAAAAAAACTAAATAATTACAAAAAGCGGTTTTTTTAGAAAAAATAAGTTTAATTATTAATTTTTTATTTTAATATATATATCTCAATGAAAAAAATTATTATTAGTGTTGTTTTAATATGATATAAAATATACTTTACTTTAAAATGAAACTATAATAATTATAATTTTTTTTTTAAGTAAATTTTTGTAATTATTTAGTTTTTTTTTGAGAATAACACCTTTTTTATTTACATTTAAAATTACAAAAATAAATAGTTAAAAAACAAAATAATGTAATAATAAAAAATAAATCTTTAGTGCCATGTTGAAAAGACATGGTGCTTTATTTACACAAATAGAGTTTTCTTAGTCTAGTTATTTCAGAAAACGATTTAATATTGGAAAAACGCTGACGATTTAATAGAATTATGTATATATATTCATGGGTAAATTGTAACCTATAAGATATCACAGAGAGAGGCGAGTAAAGCTAATAATAAGATTGTAAAAAACAATATACCATAAGTGAAAAATCAATTGTACTATTTTGTTCGCCAATTTTAACCAAAATATTTCATTTCGGCCTTATATAACCTAGATTTTTTGGAGCCAAATTTGAAGTAAGGCCAGATAAGTAATTTAGCCCATGCCCGCGCACAGACTGTCCGACAGACTGTAAAATAACAAAATGAGAGACAAAACGTAAAGATCTAAGCAATCAAAAGGTGAAAGAAAAAAATCTGTATAAGAAAATTTTGATTTTCACATTTTAAATAATTATTTATATAATTAAATGTGAGAAAATTTATGCCAGAACTTTCCCGTTATATTTTTTTCCATTTGTTTTGGAATAGTGAAGTAGTAGTTTATTTCAGTACATAGTAACAGTATATATACGTAACATATACTGTTTTCAAACATTTTTATTAGGCGCCATTTATTCCATAATATTGATTATTCCAATATTTTATCAGTTTCTTTCTACCTATACCATATGACTTTTGGGCGTAATTTAAAATAAATTCAACAAGTAGTTTTACATTACACACACATACAGCCGTTTTTGCTACGGCATATTGGATTCGTACCAGTTTATCCCATTTTCACATTTAATTTTTCTTGCGAAAAGTCAATTCAAGATTTCTTAAACATTTTATTTGGCTATTTTGTTTTTCGCTACCTTTTTGTTATATTAGAGTGGTCTCTTATTTGTGTTAGGATACCAGTAAAAAAAAACGAAAGACTTTTTTTAATTGTGGACGTTTAGCAACTTTATTGTTACATGTTGTCTCAGTTTGAATTCATCACATTTACGAGTTGATCCTTACAGTTATGGCACACAATTTGATATCAAACCTTTATACTTTTCAGCTCGAATTTTAAATATTTTGTCAAGTAATTTTACTAATTTGCTCGTCATCTAATCATGCAAAATGTTACCATAATACTTGATGTTTTTGTAAAATTTGAAACAAATTGGATAAATAGTTGTATCCACAGGACACACATATAGATATATATCCTGCGTGAAACCCATATTATCATTTTTATCTATATATAAACTACTCTAACATAACAAAAAGATCATCAACAAAAACATTTAAAACTAAATGCCATAGGAAATATCTACGAACGAATGAATAACGTTCAAATGTCGGCAATTTAAAAAAAAAGACATTTGTTTTATTTACTCAATCTAAATAAATACACCACTCTAACATAACGACAATGGAAAACCATTTAGAAACTTAATATCTGTTTCCAACCAACAAGTGATTTTACTGGATGATATTGAGTTCATGCAGATAAAATCTACTGTTTCCTGAAATGGTACAATAATTCAAAGACATTTAAAAAAATATTCTTTTGTTTTTTTAGATCACAACCCAAATAACTATACCACTCTGACATAACATTAAAAATTTAATGCCTGATTCTCCGGACCAAGTGAATGGTAGCTGATAATATGAATTTCATGCAGTATATAGATTTATATATGTGTCTGAAATGCAACAATAAAGTTTCGAAACGTGGATTAATTTAATTTTTTTAAAAATGACTAAAATACACATATTGGATCTTTGCAAAATATTGCTAGGCCCAAATGCAACCCTTCATTTTCAGAATTCAGAAATTTAATGGAATAAAATCTGTGCATATG